>CAXKVX010004466.1:0-34830 GCA_964058865.1 Eleocharis quinqueflora
AGTCGGTCATTTCTTACTACGCAACAAATCTGGGTCGTTTGCTTCCAGTTGCGCGTAGAGTACAAGCTAGCTTCCAGAGAAGATTCTAGACATTAATTAATAAAAATAATATAAAAACAATTAACGAATATAAGTCATTCTCTCGTTAGTACTGTCCCAATTTTCTGTACCTTCCACTTTCGTCTTCTTCAGCACACTTTCCTCAATTTTTCTATTTTTTATTCTTTCTCCATCGTCATTTGGGACCTTTTCTTCCGACAAGTTTTTTGGTGCATAGCAAGAACCCGATCGACTCAACAACCATAGTTTGGAACTTTTCAAAGGTATGCATTAAAAAGGCTAAAAGAGAAGGGAATTACTGCAGTAAAAAGGCAAATACAAAACCTTCTCATTACACTATTTTTGTTTGAACAAAATAGATTAAATTAAATTGTACTAATAGAATTTTTTGTTTCACTTCTCATTACGCTATTTTTGTTTATTATAGTAAGTGATATCAAAGTCATTGTTCGATTAAGTAGTTATGCTTAACACCAAACTTAATTTCTTCCTTCAAACAAAAAAGTACTAATTAATATAATTAGTACAAACGAAATTTTGCTGAAACACTATATGAATAACATTGCAACAAATTTTTTTCTTATGAACCCCATATACAGATAGCATGTTCGGACCCTAAATCCTAAATCATAAACCCTATCCTAGACGCTAGAGACCTATCAACTGGACTACAAATACAACTTGATAACATTACTTTTATAATAGAAATAGAGTATCTTTTAATTTTAGGGAGCTATATTTACAACTTGGATAATTTTTTTGATAGCAATAGTCTCTCTCAGTGAAGTATCAAGATGCGACGCGATTTTGCGGTGATTATGATTCCTTAAGAATTAATCATCATGATTATATCACTACTTGTTTCAACTTTTCCTCAGTCTTTTGTCGATCTCTATAGTCTTAGGTTGACATAATTAATATATATATACAATGAATTCTTATGCCAAAGTTGTACATGTATATATACATTTGGTTAATTTCACTCTATTTATTGTTCTTTCTTGTTTCAACAGATGCAAAGCATTTTTTGCTTTGTCGAAGGACAAGACAATTTTACAACAGATGTCATTAGAAAGGGAATACGAAATGTTGATATGAAAAGATTGCTTTATGGAATTTTTGTGCTCGTGTGCAGATGCAGGAAATGAGGAGGCATGTTTCAAGCTAGTTGTGGTATGTAAGGGATATTGTGGGTACTATTATAAAATCATTTTGTTAGTTCTAAAAGAAAAAATTGCACTTGTTCACTTCATGTATTAATATAATTGTTACTCTGATGGGAAAAAAGAGGATTTTAGAAATGGTTTGTCTAATTTTAACCTACATATGTGTAGATTCATGATGTATCTTACGTTCAAGGAATATTTAATTTGTAATGTTATTAGACTGCTCTTTTCAAAGAAGAGTAGAGTGCAAAAGGAACGAAGCTTCCTGATAAGGCAATTGTCGAAGGACACAAGACAACAATTTATTTTAAGAACGTATGGCATATTTGACTCCGAGGACACGCTCTTTTGCCTGATGCATTACCTCTAACAAAGATGATCGGTTCAAGTTGTGTCGGGAGAAGGTGAAGAAATTCATCGGATGAGGAAGATGGCCAGCACAAACCAAGGGTCATCAGTGCAAAAGTATTTTTTCTAGTCGTTATCGGGATCCCGTAGGGATGGAAAGAATCATTTTTTGTTGGATACCGTGGGGATGGGAGCAAAATTTTGTCTTTTGTAGTGCTTTCTTACCGATGGTAATATGAACAAATTGAGCTTTGTTGGCCTCGATGATATATTGTTTTTTGTTGTTATGTGTGGTGCTTATTTTGATACTTATTGTTATGTGTGATTCTTATACTTGATTTTTTATGATACTTATTGTAATTAATATGTACAATCACAGATAAATAATGGAAATTTTCACAATCAAATTAAGCTTTTGTAATGCTTGGAATGTTGGACAAAAATCATAATTCCACAATTATAATATATACTTATCTTTGATATCTTTTAATGATAGAGTTCTAGCATAGCATGAAGTGATAAAAGAGGCATGAGAGGGATGAAAGGAATGAAGGAAATTAACAAGGCAAGAGGGAAATTAGAAATAGTACGGTCAAAGCTTCAAATCTCTTGAAACATGTGGTAAGTCTTGAAGGTTAAGAAATGATTTCTAATCCATCACTATCTAATCTAGAACTTAAGAAGGTCCTCTTTTGTGATGGGGTCGTGATTGATCGAGCTCTCTTTGTATTAAGGGTATTGATATGAAAGATTTAAAGAATATCAAAAATGATGATTTAGTCCTCCTTAGCTTTACTTATTACTTCTTTGCGAGCTTCTTCCACCTTGGAGAAATAGTGGTGTCAAAATCATATTTATTTCCTTCAAGACCCAAAAGAGGTTATTTAATCTACTTTTCCTTTGACATTTACTGTGTATTGTTGTACTAATTGTTTGTTATTTGTCTAAGTTTGTATTTTGTGTATTCTGTCGGGGTACCTTCAAAAAAGATGGAGAAACAACTTGCCGGTCACTCCATTCGTAGCGAATTAACGAGGCACGAGAGAAATTGGAAATGAAAGCATATGATCCACTCTCTACCATATGTATGAAATAATTCCTGGTCAAAGGTAGGCACATCTTTTATTTATGTGTTATCTCTCTTTGTACTTGCAAAAGAGGCTTATGATCTGTTATGATTTTTTTGTCATTTCGTTTGATATCACATATGTTTAATTAATGAGGCATGGAATGAATTAGAAATTTAAGTACTCTTTTGAGCAAATTGATGAATAATGATGATGTTATTTTCTTCTTTTGGCTTGCAAGCTGAAATGGAGACATGACTTCTACAAGTATAAAAGATGAGGTTATTTAATCTATTTTTTCTTTGATATTTATTGTGAATTGTAGTACTAAGTGTTTCTTATTTGTCGAAGTTTGTATTTATGTGTTTATGTAGGTGTTCCTTAGCGAATTAATGAGGCATGCGATGAATTGAAAATGGTAAGTGTATAATACAAGAATAATCATCACTCGATTCTTATCGAATTAACGAGGCATGAGGGAAATTGGAAATGCTAATTGTATAATACAAATGTAGTCATCACTCGATTCATAATGAACTAATGAGGCATAGGAGACATTAGAAATGATAATTGTATAATACAAGAATAGTCATGACATGAAAGAATACTGTAATCCAACTAGATGTGTAATTATTTTGGTTTAATAAATGTCATTGATATTATTATTAATTATTTTACTGTTGATTGATGATACTTTTGATGTATTGCACGATCTGGATGCATGTGTAATCATGTTTGATTAAGGTGGATTATATGATCTGGATGTTTCATTAACTGTTGTATAAATGAGGAGCTTCAAAATAAATTGACATCTTTCTAGCTACATTGGGTGGTTGATAAACAAATGATATAGATGTTTGGCGCGCAACACCGATAATTTTTACACCAGATTTAATAAAGAAATGATGTGGATGTTTTGATTTATACACCGATGATTAGAAAAACTGGTGAAGAATTAATTCGGTACTTCTACACTCGGTTTTAATATAACCGACATACAAGGGGGTTACAAAAGATCGTATTTTTTGTAATGTAAGTACGTAGTAATGTGTAAGAAAACATGAATCTTTGAATTATAATAAATGCGTAGAGAGAAAAAATATATATGTTTGAAGTTATCAGTTTAAAACCTTACCTCTTTTTCAAATGTATCGGTTTCTTAACTAGTATAAACAACCACATTAATATTCATGTCTTTCAGTACTAACTGAACTAAAAAAGAAACTTTTTTTTTTACGTTTTCCATGAATTTATTAGTGATAGTCTGGTTAGTACGACGTCGACATAAGCCCTAACTATAAATTAAAGTCACAAATACAATGAGAGGCCGCAAATTATTTAAACAGCATCAAACCAGACTAGTTTAGTAGAGATCAAAACCAAAGGCTAGTGCTCCTGTGTATGTAGTAGGGCCATCAGTGCTATATTTCAAATGTGACAAGAGTCACATGTCAATAAAGACAATTAATGATAAGCAGAGCATTGACAACTTGACATGCAAAAGTGAGACGAATCATAGAACTGCAAGTGGGAATTGGTAGCCTTTCTTTCCAGTTTGGCCCATTGCGTTTCTCGCATTTATTATATGCTTCAAGCACAAAAATATTTGAATTCAATCCCTACGCGCATTTATTTTTCCCCCTATTTTGTGGTTGTAGAAGTTTCTGAAATATTCATGAAATAAAAGAGAGACTTATTGCTAATAGACTCTAAGGATATCTTTTTATCTGTTTATTTCGATAAGACGCATGTATAAGAATATTATTTCATTTGATAACATGATATGAATATAGATAAGACTTACTTTTTATTAATTAAATGAGTAAGGGTGCAGGTAGAAATTATTTCTTCCTGTTATTTATAGTAATTGATAAAAAATATTAGTAGAAAAAATTAGATATGAGATGAAATATTTACATTTTAATTTGATTATTTTGATAAAATGATTTGAGTTGGAATCAATTGTCTATTTATATTTTATATTTATGTAAAGACACATTTGTATTAAATAAATAATTATTGTCTTATCTTTTCGAATTTTGGGTGAAGTTATGATGCTTGTGCATGTATCGTGTTTGTGCATCTACACTTTTCGATGTGCATCGAGATTTGATGCGCATGAATTTTCACGAATCTCGATGTACATCGACGAGCAAGAAAACTCCAGTGCGTCGCGTTCATTCCTTAAAAGGCCATTGAACATTTCTAGAGAATGGTTTAAAACAGAAAAGTGCTCCCTTCAGAGTTGACTAGCTACTAAGCATGTACAATTTTTGTTGTAGTTTTATGAAAAAATAATTATACATCTATTTTTTTTTTTTGAAAACCATTTCGGTTATTAATTATCCCAAGAAAGTACTGCATATAATAACAGCGCGCATTTCGAACATAGCCTAGCTTATACAGTCATGACTCATGAGTCATGCCAGATAATTCAGAGTATCTGAAGAGAGAAATTAGTATTTTCCTAGCTAGTAGATAGCAAGTATCCTTTTTAACAATGAAACACTGTTTATCGCATAATTGTTTTATCACATAATTGCACTGTTGTTGCTCAAAGTTACTTAAGAAATTAACAAGTGCTACAAACTTGTGATTTCTTTTATACTGTTTTCTTAAATGCACAAAGAAGATCTTTATGCCAGTAGAATACATGATCATTGTATCAGAAACTCTCTTCTTTGTAGATGGAGATAGCGGCACCTTGTTTTAGCATACACCAGAAGAAAAAAGGTTTTTAGTAAGACCTTCAAGTTTTGCACAGTGCTCAAATTTCCTAGCAACATAAATTCATGCCGTGTTAAATGTATTCTAGTAAGATATTTTATCAACATTAATTTGTAATGTGAGTGAAGATAAAATAAGTGGTGTTACAAGATAGCAACATATGTTGTCTTGAGCTATATATTACAAAAAACTATTTTTCTACTTAACTTTTTCAAATTGCAAATATTATTCGAGCAGGACTAAAATAACATGCATAGTACATCACATTCTGTATTATGCGACTATGCATATTTAATTTGATCAATAAATTGCTCAATAAATTCTTCATATCAAAATCTTATAGAAAATGAAATTTCGTGATTTGTAGAGTTTTCTTGCTTTTTTTTTAAAACAGCTCAAAATTACACTTTTGTAGTATTAAATCTGAGTTGTTCTTAAAAATATTTAAAAATAGCAAGAAAGCTCTACAAATCACGAAATTTATTTTGATATGAAGAATTTAGTGAGCAACTTAAATCTCTATTTATTAAGTTGTATATATATGCATAATACGAAAGGTGGTGTACTATGCATATTATTTTAGCATTGCTTATATTATTCACATTAATTTATTTTAGATTGCATATATTACACATGGTAGCATATTAAAATATACAATTATAATAAAAAAATGGAAATCTCAAATTATATTATAATTAATTGATCTGTTTTACAATATCTAAATTACAATTAACCAAAGAAAACTCAGATGTAAAACAATATCTCCTAGTCACATATCAGACACAAAATTTACATTACCATCCCCAACAAAATCATTTGCATCACAGGTTAATTATTGCAGCTCTAGAATTCAAGTATTGATTACTCTTAAGCAAGCAGGGAACCAAATCCGCTGCTTGTCAAATCTCATCTTGTCTTCTGCTTGTTTCGATCTGGAACGTTCAAAATTTATCTAACGGCCAAAGCATCTGCCTTTCGAATCAAATTACAGTCGTTCGTGACGATCGATCGATTCGTGACGATCGAATCGAGACAAGCAGGATGCTGCCTGCCTCAAATACAAGCAGCAGATTCGGATCCAGCAAGTAGGAGCATACTTGATCTTGGCCTGACTGACAACATCACATCAGTTAACTACTCCCACCCTTTCCCTCGCATTAGAGTTAGCATGGTGATGACAAAGTACAAAAAAAGTAAGAAAATAATTGAATAATGTACTTGAAAAAATATGATTAATAGTAGTTATGTCCAAGAAGAGAACCAAGTACCAGTTAAAACGGCATTGACTAGAAGGACCCTCTGCATTTAAAACCAAGTATATGTTATTAAAAAGAGAGAAATTGCTCCCTGAATCAAGCTTAGTATCTTATCTGCTCAAATATTTAGATAAAGAATTACTTCACTGACAACCACTCTTTCAGCTCCTTAAACCTGAGAAGAGTTCCAAAAAAACAAGTTCTTTAGGAGATCTTTAAAGAATTACCTCACGGACAATTAGATAAAGAATTACTTCACTTGCTTGGACCTGACACTACCAGAAATTTTGGTTTCTATACCGATAAAAATGAGTCTTTAATAGCGGATTAAGGTCTGCTATTAAAGGAGAAGGCTATAAAAGATTTGAAGGGTCTGATATAAATTATTGGAGCATCTATAGCGGACTCAAGAGAAATGCCGCTATAAATTAGAGTTTCTATAGCGGACTAAACACTGGGTCCACTATAAAAGCCAAGTTTTTATAGCGGCATACAGGCGTCATCCGCTATTAAAGCTTATTTTATATTAAAACTTTCTATAGCAGCCAGCCCTACAGTTCGCTATTAAAGCTTCGAATTAAAATATAACTGTTGGAATTTTCTGTGGCTAGTTCCAATTTGCTAGCCATATACAATCAGAATTCAGAATCCACACATATATAGCAAACAATATAGTAAACAAACAACAATCCACAATCCACACATATATAACAAACAATATATAGCAAACACATATATATATACATTCAGAGTAGTCAACCCTAAATTCTAAAACTAAACCTTAAATTCTAAAATATAAACTCTAATCTCTAGTTTTGTGCAAACATAATTGGTACAATCAAAGTTAAAATGCTAAAGGTTTAGAATTGAGTCAAACTCTAGTTTTGTGCGAACTTACCAACAATGCATAATTTTATGCGCAAACATAACTAGTATAAGTCTTTAAAAGACTTAAAGGTTTAGAATTTATGAGTTAAGATTTAGAGTTTAGGTACAAGACTATATTTGTGAAAACATAAATGATGCAAGGCTACAAATATAAATAATAGTAAACCCTAAATCCGAAACTTAAATCCTAAATTCTAAATTCTAAATTTTAAACCCTAAACCCTAGTTTGTGCTAACATAATTGGTACAATTAAAGTTAAACTTATCATAAAAAAGAAGTAAGAGTAACTGAAACCAATAAAGAGTTTACCTTGAGCTTCAGCGCTCTCAAGTCTGATGCATCCGAATAGTCGGATGCTATTTGAAGCATTGATTGCATGACATAATATCCATACTCCCAAGTGTTGGGTTGTGGAAGACTCTACAAAATTTGAATGTAACATGCAAATAACAGTAAATACCCCAATCTTATCATATTCATCTAATTGTAATGTATTTCATACTAAGTTAAGAACACATACCTTAACATATTTGAGATCGAATTTGCTGGTTTTGCTCGACCCCTGTGCTTGAAATCTAAGCCGCAACGCTCTTTATAAATTAACAAAAGTCGGAAATCAATATAACTAATACTCTGTACTAATTTTTTTGTAAAATTAGGTAACTTACGCATTCAAGGTCCTAACGACATCGAGTTGCTTATTTGGTGCATTAAGAGAATCAATTTGATAAATCTGCAACGATGAGATTTGCAGAACTAGAAGATGCCAATGACCGCTACAAGTCATATAATGTAGTTAGTTTTTAGATGTAGAAAAATAAGTTATTGTTTTTTGAAATGAAAATTATTCGAACCCTTGAATGGAGGGCACAAAAACGATCGACTTGGGGTCTTCGAGTCTAACAAAGAATTGAGCAATGTAATTCACCGTTGAGGAGTAATCGCTCAACACCCTCGATTCTGAGCACAAAGTCGAATGAAGATAGAAAAACTTCGAGTCAATCCCAAATCCGGCAAGATAACTCGCAAGACACCTGCATTATGTATACATCACATATATATATATATATATATATATATATATATATATATATATATATATATATATTATTTATCGACAATTAAAAAATAAATAACAAGGTCAAAGATTCTTACTTGCACCATACCGCAAGAATTGAGTCACTTAGCCATTCTTTTGGAACAAGAATTTCCATTATATCAGACAATGGCAGTAGTTGCGTGTCCTCAATCCCAAATAACCGCAAGTCGCCAAATTCAAAGACATTTGCGTGAACAACAAGATGCGACAACTAATAACAAAATTACAATTACAAGTAATGATTGGAACAAATTGTATCTTTTTATAACTTGTATAACAGTAGTAAACCCTAAATTCTAAATTCTAATCTCTAGTTTTGTGCAAACATAATTGGTACAATCAAAGTTAAAAGGCTTAAAAGTTTAGAATTGAGTCAAACTCTAGTGTTGTGCGAACTTACCAACAAGGCATAATTTTATACGCAAACATAACTGGTACAAGTCTTTAAAAGATTTAAAGGTTTAGAATTTACAATTTAAGATTTAGGGTTTAGGTACAAGACTATATTTGTGAAAACATAAATGATGCAAGGTTACAAATATAAATAAAAGTAAACCCTAAATTCGAAACTTAAATCCTAAATTCTAAATTTTAAACCCTAAATCCTAGTTTGTGCTAACATAATTGTATCTTTTTATTTTAGATAAAAATAATTGCTAACCGTACGTTTTATGCAATTTGAGCATCGATTGGTCAAGTCGCTTTAGAACTTCATCTGAAACAAGCGGTGACGTTCGAGATAGAACTTCTTTTTGCTTTGATGCTACTTGCTTCGGCGAGACTTGCTTCTCTCGTGCGGGAGCCTACGCTTAAATAATATTAATAACAAATAATAATTAAACTATACAATTAACAAATTTAGCAGATAATTAAATACTTGCTCAGGATTATACAACTCCACTAGAGAAGAAGGCCAAGCAAGAGGATAACCACGCAATTCACCTACTTCATAAATGTCATCGGTCGGAAAAGGAACTCTTGTGTGTTCTTGGCCTTGAACCACTTCATCCTGAGTCACCCTCACTATATCAAGCGGCATAGGCTCGTTGTGAATAGTATTTCTTGAGGGATCAACAGGAAGTACACTTCTGTAAGCCACCATCATCCTGCCACTATCGACATACACAACGAAGAGCTTGCATGGTGTGGTGACCTTAAAGAACAGGTATATGAATTAATTAAATACTACAAATTCATCATAAAAGACAATAAAGGTTTAAAGAATGCAAGAACTTTAACCTGAATATCATGAACTCTTCATGGAGTAAACGAGTTTGAGCCCATGTGTGGGGAAGAGGCGTCAAGCTGAAGCACAGCAGTGTAGTTTCCAGTTCGAAGAAGAATGTCCTGCAAGTTCAAAAATTGATTTTGCAATTTTTCAAATTCGACCTTACTAACACATCCTTCGTGGGTAGGCTTCCTCGGCCCCTTTTCGAAGACATCTTTGATTGTGACTTGCCCCGGGTAGCCTCTCACCCTCCCTCCATGCTCTTTTGTCCCGAGAGCTGCAATAAGAATATCGTGGTGGCGATGCTCTCGAAATGCCCCTTCAGCGACTTCTACCGATTTTTACCTAAAATGAAACAAAATAAATTATTATGTGTTTTTATAAAAAAAAAATAAAAGACAACCCTAAATTGAAAATCATATCGCTCGTTTCGCGACTTCTCTTGTCGCTTCGTTAACAATTATGTATTCGCCCTCCTTTACACGTCTAGAATGGGATTTGAGGAATGCAATACTCCTCTCACCAATGGACGGTCCAATTACTTCTGAGTCTGATCTGAATCAATAAAGACTTAGAATTATTTACACTTTACAAAATATTATGTTTGTCTATGCTATGTGTATGTGTAAACAATGTTATATTGATGTGAGTGATAGAAAAATTACCATCAGAAATCTTGATAATGTCCGTTGATTTTCAATTCTTTCTCGCAGATTTGATGCCACCAGATCCAGTAGTGTGGGGGTGCATCATTTTTTTCAGCATTTGCTTTCCCTCTCATACGCATTGCCTGTCAAAAAAAGATAATAACAAAGTTAATATACAAATAAGAACAAAATTACAAAATGAAATAAGGGAGAAAAACAAGTAATACCTGAAATTCATCGCTATGCGTATATGCAACAAAGTTTTTCCATTGCTCCTCAGTTACGGGCTTCTTGTTTTGCCATGGCATTTTGTCATTCTCCCGGTAAATGTAATTTTGTCGTAACCGGGTTTTCCATGCCTTCCACAAGTCACACATCTTTGCAAGAGTTTTGGCCTTATAAGTGTCATCTGGAATGTTCCAAGTATTCTACAAATAAGAACAAAATTACAATAAACATATATTAAGGTTTAAGATTTAGATAATGTAATATAAATTACAATAAACAAATATAATATAAAGCTGGAGTTAGATAAATGTAATATAAAATTAAGGTTTAAGATTTAAAATTTGACCTGAAGTCCTATCTAGATATTATTTTTTATAGTATCGCTGACGTCTTCCCATTGTTTTATATCACATGGCACATGCTGACGCACTGTGATACCTATCCACGTCGACCAATCTGCAGCCATGTCACCAGTTGCTACCCCGTTATAATCGAATTCAATGTGCTTATTGGGGTTTTTGCGTATCTTATCGCCCGTGATTTTAGATCTCGTCCTACGAGAAGTGCTAGCTCTATCAAACGACATGACTATCAACAAAAAAATATAACAATTAGATTTCATTGAAGTTCAACTAACACTCATTAACCCCAAAATAAAACACATTATACTAAACATTCATAATTAAACTAACACTCATTAACCCCAAATCATTGACAACAAATCTCAAATCATTGTTTGGAGTTATTTGCTACAAAGGTATTGATGAGCATTTTAACCAAAAATCTAGATATTTGCTACAAGGGTATTGATGACACTAATTAATTTGTACTAATTAAACATTACATCAACACTCTAGTACATTTTGTGAAATTTAAAGTTGCAACTATCAAGAGAAATTGTAGTTACGTGTGAATAAATTACGAAATTGAAATTACCGAATGTTCAGTAGAGAGCGGGGCAGCGAGGAGAGGACGACGGGACATCGGGTGCAGCGAGGCGAGGCCGACGGGACAACGGGGCCAGCGGGACAGTGGGGCAGAGAGCAGGATAGTGGGGCAGAGAGCGGGACAGCGGGGTCGAGCACAGCGGATTTGAGCAAAGCGGGGTCAAGGGTCGAGCACAACTTAGGGCAGTCAGCAGAGAGCGGGGCAGCGAGGAGAAGCCGACGGGACATCAGACTCGAGCACAGCAGGGTCGAGCACAGCTTGGGGCAGCAATGGAGTTAATTTTTCTTTGGAGGAGAAGAACGGGTTTTTGAGGCGCGAGTGCTGTGGGACAAGTGGGAAAAATGCGGCTATTGTGGGAGAGGTGGGAAAAAATCGCGCTAAAGCTAGTTTTGGTAGAAAAAAGGATTTAGTAGCGGACTTCTCCCAAGGTCTGCTATTAAAAGTATCTGGAGTGCTTATATTAATTCGAGGTTGGTATTGTTCACGAAATACCAAGTAGTGTAGTGGTTGGAGTCTTTGTGTTGCAGAGAGGTGGCTGGGTTCGATTCCCGTGGGGCTCAACCTTTTTTTGAAATAAAGACATTAAATAGCGGCCTTTCCTCAGGTCCGCTATTAAAAGTCTTGCAGTACTTAACTAAATTCGAGGTTGGTAATGTAAAGTAGTGTAGTGGTTAGGGTCTTTGTGTTGCAGAGAGGTGGCAACCAACCACCACCACCAACAACCAAACATTTTTTGAAATAAAGACATTTAATTAATAACTATTAATTAATAATCATCATTATTAATTATTTTAATCATTATAACATCATTTTAATAATTAATAACTAAAAGATAGTAAACAATCTCAGTAATTAGTTTTATTCGATCAACATTACAACATCAATTACAAAAAATTTATTACAATGATAATGATTAATTTCACAACGCATTCAGAATTAACATTACTTTTGATTCAATTTACGATGTTTGACCCACAGTCCTTCGCTGTGATCTGTACGAAAAAAGACACATTAGGAGTCACAATGTAATTCAAAAGATATATTTAACATTACAACACAAATTGGTAGCAAACGAGGTGAAAAGTACATAAACGTAAATAGTGTGGTGGGTCGCTCCTATCAACGGGATCAACTAATACTCGTGGAAAATGGTGGTATTTTATCGAACTGATCGTATTCTTCTTCGTTGGTCACATCTCCAACACCCACAATTCGCCTTTTACCCAGAAGAACAACATGTCTCTTTTTATCAACAGGATCCTTAACATAAAACACTTGCTTGACTTGTTTATTTGCATGTATGAAAGGGTCGTCTCAATAGCCCACCCGATTCATATCAACTGTCGTGAACCCACCTTTCTTTTCTATATTGACACCATTTTGATCGAACCATTCACACAAAAATAACGGGATCTTGAATGCTATGTAATCAAGTTCCCAAATCTCCTTAATTCTGCCGTAATATGACATTGACTTATCACCATCGGTTGTAAAGCTTCTATTGTTACTCCACTATTTTGGACCATACTTTTTTATCTTGTTTCTCGGTGTACCATGTAAATCCATTAATGTCGAAACCTTGATGGGTCTGCACTCTCATTCCAGGACCCTTTGCCAGTAAGACCATAGTGTCGGTCATTGATGCCTGAGATTTTACTTTGTCTTTGAACTATTTTGTAAATTTTAAATTATGTTGCTTGATGATCCAATCAACACGACCCGATCTATTTTGCATCCTCAACTCATCAAGGTGCTCGTTCACATATGAAGCGACATCCTTAAGTTGTTGCAGGACATTCAAATGTGCTTTTTCTAATATGGTATAATCCACAACATCTGAGTGTGATCCCTTAATACCAAACCCTTGAAGTCTACCCTCGTGTCGAGATTTAGGAAGTCTAATAGGATCAACTCCATCCATGTGCTCGGTGTAGAACTCAATAACCTCTTCTGCAATATAACCTTCAACTATGCTCCCTTTGGACCGAGAATGACTTCGACATAACCCTTTGAGTTGACCCATCCCTCTCTCAAAAGGATACATGTAACGTAAATGCATAGGCCCACACACTATTATCTCCCTCACCAAATGAATAGTCAAATGAACCATTATATTGAAAAACGACGGCGGGAAGTGCATCTCCAACTCGCACATGGTCTGCACGATATCGGACTGCAATTTCTGCAATTTTCCAACATCGATCACTTTGGAGCAAATCGAGTTAAAGAAGAAACACAACTTTGTAATGGTTTGTCTTACAGGTGGTTTCAAAATTCTCGAATTGCAACAGAAAGTAGTTGGGTCAATAAGACGTGATAATCATGTGACTTCATACCGATCAACTTCATTTCCTTAATCGACACCTTTGCTGAAATATTTGAGGAATAACCTGATGGAACCTTAATGTCCTTTAAGCATCCCATCAAACTTTCTTTCTCTTTCTTTGTTAATGTGCAACTTGCAGCAGGTAGGTACGTTCGTTTTTCTCCCTCTACCACTGCAAGTTCTGGTCGTATTCCCATTTCATCCATGTCCTTCCTCGCTTTGATACCATCTTTTGTTTTTCCAGGAATGTTCAACAACAAACCAACCAAACTCTCGGTGATGTTCTTGATGATATGCATTCCGTCCAAGCAATGCCTAACCTGCAAATGTTCCCAATAAGGAAGATCCCAAAATATGGACTTCTTCTTCCATATTGAGTCTTTTAGAGAATTATTGTCGAATTTTTTCCCAAACTGGACTTTTATTTCCTTGACCATATCATAAACGTTTCTCCCGGATAATGGTGCTTTTGCTTCGATTGGCTCTTTTTTTCTATCAAATTCCTCTTTCCAAACTTGATACGGGTGATCCCTTTTAAGGTGTCGTCTGTGTCCCATATAAACGTTTTTCTTATAGTGATTCAACCGTATAGAATGTGTGTCATCTCCGCAAATAGGACACGCTTTCGCGCCTTTAATCTTGTAACCAGATAAATTCCCGTATGCGGGATAATCATTAATCGTGCAGAAAACCATGGCACGAAGAGTGAAATGTTCTTTCAGATTTGAATCATATACCTCCACCCCGTCTGTCCATAACTTGTTAAGATCATCAAGCAATGGTGCCAGATAGACGTCTATGTTATTTCCCGGTAGTTTGGGGCCCGATATCAATAGTGGCATAATTATGTATATTCTTTTCATGCACAACCAGGGAGGAAGATTATAAACACACAATAGGACCAGCCATTTACTGTGACGGCTACTCATGTTACCGTAAGGATTCATCCTGTTGGTACATAGTCCTAATCTTAAGTTTCTAGGCTCACTCCCAAAATTCGCGAACCTTCTATCTATATTTCTCCATTCGGGAGAGTTAGCGAGGTGTCGTAGTTTTCCATCATTTTTCCTACAATCAAAGTGCCACCGTAATAATTTGGCATCTTTCAGGTTCACGAAAAGACGTCGAGACCTTGGTATTATTGGCAGATACCATAACACTTTCGCGGGTGGCCTTTTCTTTCCATCTTCATCACTATCAGTGCCCCTTGATTTGTACCGTGATGCACTACATATTGGGCATTTATCCAGTTTGTTGTATTCTTCCCCTCGATAAAGAATGCAGTCATTCGGACATGCATTAATTCTATGTACTTCCATACTTAAAGGACATATCAATTTTTTAGCACCATAAGTTGAATCCAGCAAGTAGTTATTTTCTGGCAGAATGTCTCCTAAAAGCTTGAGTAAAGATGTAAAACTCTTATCGCTCCATCCATTTTGTGCTTTTAGATTGTACAAATTGAAAACAACCGATATTTTGGAAAATTTGGTGCAACCAGGAAATAACGGTATATTAAATTCATGTTTAAACAAGTTATCCAAAATTTCAGGAATGTAAGCACAATCATTTCGACATCACTCATCATTTCATCCAACTGATCATTGTTCGTACACTCAAGATTCTCAACATTTTCTGTTATTTCTACATTTTCTTCGCATACATTTTGTACATTTTCATTTCGTACATTTTCTATATTTTCATCTTGTACATTTTGTCCAACTTCTGGATCTGAAGCATTTCGACTTGTCCCAACTACTTCTACCAATTGTTCGGCATTATCTCCATGCCATATCCATTGAGTGTAACATTTCATAAATCCATGTTTAATCAAATGAAGTTCAACTTCATCGACATCACTGTGTCTTATCAGGTTCTGACATTTCGAACATGGAAAAACAAGTGTTTTTTCTCCCCGCAATTTCATATAATCACTGGCACACTTCATAAATTCGACAAGTCCTCACAAGTATTCAGCTGTTTTAGTTCCCCCGTACATCCACATGCTTCGACGTTCCATTTGAAAAATAAATTATGCAAATATTTATTATATATGGTATGATTATGAAGTTACATAAAAGTTTTGGACTGGCCAACCATCCTAACCTACTTTTTGAATATTTTGTCTCATCAATGGACATATAATAGTTGCAATCTATTGTTTGACAATAATTCGACAGCATTTTCCCTCAGCTCTCCGAATACACCAACGTACATTGCCATATACGCACGTATTCGTGAGAACAATTGGGAAAATACTACACCGAATTTTTCTCAAACAATAGATTGCAACTATTATATGTCCACTAATCCTAAATGAGACAAAATATTCAAAAAGTAGTCCCAAACGAGGACTATTCGAGATTAATTCATATTAGATTAATCCCGAACGGGTACCGACCTAAATCATTAATTTATATTTCGATATTTTGGTCCTATATGACAATACTTATGTATATATATATATATATATATATATATATAGAGTTATGCTAAAATACTTTATAAAGCATCAACATTCATATACTTTAGGCTCGTATCTCGAGATACAAAGTACAAACAGTTAATCAAGACCGTTAAAAATGTTCTCCAAACTAACATCAATTTGGAGACCAAATTTTAGATTTTTGAAATTTTTTTACTATTTTTTCTGATGGGTGCAAAGTTGGTTAATTTGAAGGTCTGTAAATCGTTAGATTAACGAACTTTCCATCTATCCGATAAAATAGTAAAAAAATTCCAAAAAATATAAAATTTGGGTCTATAAATAGATGTTAATATGAAGAACATTTTCAACGGTCTTGATCGGTTGTTTGTAATTTATATCTTGAGATACGAGCTTAAAGTATATGTATGTTGGTGCTTTATAAAGTATTTTAGCACAACTCTATATATATATATATAGAGAGAGAGAGAGAGGGGGGGGGCTAGGGTGCTCCATGGAGCACCAAATCGCTCATGCTCCACATCCGTTATATACAATTTAAAAATTCCAACGACCGATCTGAACTGTTGAACATGATCTACATATTGAAATCTACTTGGAGATTGAATTTGACATTTTTTGAAATTTTTTGCTATTTTTTTAAAGAGGTAGAAAAGTTGCTAATCAAACAGTTTCTGGACCAACAAAAGTTGCAATTTTCCTACCTCTCTAAAAAATTCAAAAAAAATGTAAATTTCAATCTCCAAGTAGATTTCAATATGTAGATCATGTTCAACTGTTCGGATCGGTCATTGAAATTTTTAAATTGGAGAAACGGTGTGAAACATTAGGGGTTTGGTGCTCCATGGAGCACCCTAGCCTATCTCATATAGAGAAAGGCTAGGGTGCTCCATGGAGCACCAAATCTCTCGTGCTCCACATCCGTTATATCTAATTTGAAAATTCCAACGATCAATCCGAACCGTTGAACATGATCTACATATTGAAATTTACTTGGAGATTGAATTTTACATTTGTTTGAAATTTTTTGCTATTTTTTAAAAGAGGTAGAAAAGTTGCTAATCAAATGGTTTCTGAACCAACAAAAGTTGCAATTTTCCTACCTCTATAAAAAATAGCAAAAAAATTCAAAAAAAATGTAAAATTCAATCTCCAAGTAGATTTCAATATGTAGATCATGTTCAACGGTTCAGATCGGTCGTTAGAATTTTTAAATTGTAGATACAATGTGGAGCATTAGGATTTTGGTGCTCCATGGAGCACCCTAGCCTAACTCTATATATATATCATGTCCTAAGGCCTCCGGCTAGGGGTGTAAATGGATCGGATACGGACGGATAATTGTCTTACCGTATCCTTATCCATTAATAAATTTCGGATACGGATACGAATTCGGATAGTCTCGAATACGAATACGGATCAGATATTAATCGAAACAAATAGATATAACGGATACGGATCGAATATCGGACGGATACAAATACGAAACAAATATTATTCAGATAATAAAAATAATCCTTATTTGATATGTGTTTATTCAAATGCATCAATGAATTATAAAAATATGTGATACATAAACACAAATTATATATAAAATTAATTAGATTTGTAATCTTCATATATACAAAATCCAATAAAATATATATATAATATGATTTTTTTTGTTATGAATTCGGATATAATCGGATAATATCGAATACTGATATCTTCAATAACTTCGGATATTATTAGATTATAGCTAAACGGTCGGATACGGATAGATGATAGCCAAACCATATCCTTGTCCGTTAATTTTTTTCGGATACGGATATCTTCGGATACGGATACGAATCGGATAATTTTTTTTATTTTTCGGATACGAATCCTGATAAAATCAGATATTATCCGATCTGTTTACACTCCTACCTCCGGCCCTGCTCCGCTTTTGGACCGCGAGAGTTTGTAGGGAAAAATGGTAACAAAAAAAGCTAATTAACAATGTGGCGGATTTAGTTATGTAGAATTTGTTAACGTCCATTATTTTTATTCTAATATAAAACATATATTTATATTTTTTTATGTAAAGTTAAGTAGTTCATTTTGTTAAAAAATATATATTTTACAATTGATAAAATTTTAATATTATTTCACTATTAATCACCATTAATTGTCAAATTTATATATATAGAAAGTTCTTAAATTATGTTTTTATGAACCTCATAAAACATATTTTGACTTCGCCCATGAACGCGTTACGATGCCTACCCTGAATCGCTATATATATTCTTTGAAATATTGGGATGTGACCACTGCTAAAAGCTATTAGAAAGACATTGTAACGCAGAAGTAAAAGAACAAGAAATGCACGAATGTATAGGCAGCATCTGAGCGAAAGAACAAGAAATTCAAATAATATAAACTTATTATATATGTTCAGTCACCAGCTGAAACACGCAAATTATATTTAAAATACAACACAGAGATTTGATATAGCATCACAATTTACTCTTATAATACCTTCAGAGCACTACGTACCCGACATGTATAACTTACGTAATAAGAATTTACCGTGCACGCACGACAATTCAAATCGCAAACAAGCGCCAAACTATAGTAAATACATATGAAGACAAATAAGTCACGTACAAGCGAACGTAACTATTGTCAAGCTCAAGGGCAGGTGAAACCAGAGGGGCAGCTTTTGTTGCAGTAGTTAAGGATGAGGCTTAAATCAACTGGCACATTGAGCTTAATGCCCAGGATATTTGCCTTAATCGCAGTGCAGACACAGACAGCTGCCTCGAGATCGACTAACCCGTCGAGCAGAGAGCAACACGGCACGACAGGTGGCTTGCCAACCTTGGCCTTAATCAAACCGAGCACATCAGCACATACTCCTAGTTTGAGTGTGTTAAGCGGGCAGGTTGCACCAGAAGACGGAGGGCTTACTGGCTTCGGTGGCGGTGGGGGTGGTGACGCTGGCGTAGGGCAGTAACTGCAGCATGTTCCCAAGGTGAAGAAGACGAGGTTAACAGCTAGGAAGAGAGCAATGGCAGGGGAAACTTTTTGTGCCATGCTTCAGTTGTGTTTGGATTATGCAGTAGCAAGTTTGTTTTGTTGAGTATTAATTTGTGATGTTAATATTTTTAGGGCGCATGCATTATTTATAATTGAGCAGGGATACGGTGTGATCCTTTAACTTTGACAAGTACACGCAACATGACAAACGAATGAAGTTCACATCTTTCGTCAAATGCTAGCAATTTGGTGTGTGGACGCGTTGTTAAATATCATTCAACACTCAAAATTGAGGTGTTTTAATGATGAAACACTTGTATGTATTAGTGGAGCCGTGGGAGAGTAAAAGGAAAATAAGGTCGACTGATTTCATTTTAATTTATTCCAAAATTCTGTTTTCATGTGTATGTATGTTTTGGATAAATATACTACAAATATGTTACTTTTAGCCTAATAATTTTGATAACTTATGGAATGTTGACATTCATATATACTATTCCAAGAAAATAAAAAGAAATTTTGTATATGCAATATATAGAAAAGATCCGATGTCATACGTTTTTGGTGTCACATATGCCACCAACTCACTATTTTATTTATAATTTCAAATTTGAATTTCAAATAAAAAATCCAATATTTGATATATCAATTTTAATGAGATATACATTAGGTATAAATATATATATAGAGAGAGAGAGAGTGAGAGAGAGGAGGGATCCTTAGCCGCCATTCATTTCTTAGCCGTTTGCAACCACTCCATCATATCAAGTGTAAATCGTCGATTTAAACTATTGAAAACATTCTTTATACTAATGTAGACTTGAAGATCAAATTTTCTTAGATGTTTGTAAATTGTTAGATAAATAAATTTTTAATCCATCCGATAAAATAGTAAAAAAAATGTAAAATTTGATTTTCATGTCTATATTAATATAAATAATGTTTTCAACACTCCGGATCGGTCATTTACATTTGCTATCATGAAGCGGTTGGAAGTTTGACTGCTATGGATCCCTCCACATATATATATATATATATATATATATATATATATATATATATATATATATATATATATATATTTATATTGCTCTTGTGGTGCTTCATTAAGAAATCAACAAATGAACGTATTAATATTAATCCATCATACATGTCAGTACTTATTCTACCGTTGGTACTTTACCACGACGTAAGTTCATTTGTTGCCTCCTTGATCAAGCATTAAGTAAATAAAAAAATTTAAAATTACAGGTGGATTCATCTCTGTGAGAGATGAATAATATTAATGAGTTTGAGTTTGAGTTTGAGTTTGAACTTCAAATTTTAAAATATAGATAAAAAATGAGTTGATGACATCCGTAACATAAACAGTTTGATGACATCAAATTCTTACCTTGCCCCCCTACGTTGAACGCAACATCGAAATCGATAGACTGAGAGAGAGAGAGCATCCCTACTACAAAGATAGGGATGCAAACGGATCGAATACGAACGGATAATAGCATTATCGTATTCGTATCCGTTTTTATTTTTCGGATACGGATACGAATATGGATAGTTCCGGATACGGATACGGATACGGATCGGATGATAAACGGATGCGAATACGAATCGGATAATAAACGGATATGGATGCAAATACGGATATAATTCGGATAATTAAATGGAATGAGTACATTATGAAAATCGTTAATATATCATTATTCAACAATAAAATTATGTTAAATTATATTATAAAATAAATTTAATGGAATAATTAAAATGTTGCAATGAGTAGTGTCTTTATAATTTATTTTTTTAATATTATAAATATTCGAAACAATTAAATAATTAATTTACTTAGCTATAAAAAAAGAAACATAAATACAATGAATTTGGGCTGACATATTTTCCGGATATTCAAATATCCGAAAGTTTCGAATTCGGATAATTATCTGAATCCGTATCCGTATCCGGTTCAAATTCGAAACCGTATCCATATCTGTATCCGGTAAAAAATGATCAGTATCAGTATCCGTATCCGAAAATATCCGAATCGGAATATCCGATATCCTTAAAAATCCAGATCCGGATCCGAATAATCGGATAAATATCCGATCCGGTTGCACCCCTATACAAAAGGGATGTATTTTCTGATTATGTAAGACTTTAATGTCAGATAAATTTCTCGAGTAGTAGAGAGCACTAAAAGTTCACCAACCGGCATTGGATTCTTGACTTTTAACATCGAATTTTAACTAAAATTCGATGTTAAAAGATTACTTTAAACACCGCATAATAGTAAAAGTTTGGTGTAAAAAATAACATTTAATACTGAATATTAATAAAAAGCCAATGTAAAATGATAAATAAATAAATGAAATATGCAACCTAACAACTAGTTGCATAACGTACAATTGCCAAAATTAAGATTTTGAAAATTTTCGAATTCAAATTCCAAATCCATAATAAAATGAATAAATAAAATAAAAACAAGAAAACATGAAAACATAAATAAACAAATAAATAAATAAAAAGTAAAATTAATAAATAAAATAAAAACAACAAAACAAAACAAAAACAATAATATGCATCTAAAAGCTGAAAACATAAATAATAATATACAAATTCAAATTTTACGGCTAAGACGAAGAACCTCTTGTACGGTACAATGACGAGCATCCCTCTCGGAAAAGCGAGAGAAAGAAAGAAAGACGAGAGAATGTAGGTTAACACATATGGAGGATTTGAGCACAAGTTTCTTCATCTCCTGTCAAAATTCTTGAAACAATACTCAACTTAACTCTCGTTTTGAACTGTGCTCTCTCTCGCCTTTCTCTCTTCCTTCGTTTGGTTTATTTGTATTTGTAATTTGACAGCTGGAAGAGGAAAGAAGCAAGGGCAATGAGAGGCCACGACAAGAAGAGATATTTTGGCGGCTAGGTTTAGAGAATATTTAGTCAGGTTAATTAAGTGTATGGTAAAATAATAGAAGTGAATCAAATAGTTAGTTTAAAATGTGCATAACTATCTACCAAGTGTTGGCTTGGGTCCAATCTTAGAGAAAGATATAAGCTCAAAGGCTGGACCTAAATCAGCACTGAGCAATTTTATAATTTCTCATGTTCCGCGATGGTTCTGGGGTCCAGGTGAGGAGCACAGGTGTACAAGCTGAGGGCGCTAGGAGATGATCACACGAGATCGCAGTTGAAGACTTCTTATTAAGATCCTTCGTTTGATATTTTTCTTTTATCCTTGATTTCTAGTTTAAATGGTATGATAGATGGGATTATGGCAGCCGGTCTATCAGCGGGCCGTATATTTTATTCGCTTTAGAAATTCTGATATTATTGATACATGTATTTGCGGAGTAATGTGATCACCTTGAATTATAAAGTTATGTTATGTGTTGTATCAGTGACTTATTTATATTTTGCATATTTATTTATTCATTTATTTATTATTTATTGAGCTTTTCGTGTGCCTGCTTCCGCACGCACACATGACGAGATTAGTCGACCTCGAACTGCTTCTTATTTCTGGGGTGTGACACCAAATTTTACATTTTTTTATTTTTTTAGTATTTTTAAAGAAGTGGAATGTCTGTCATATAGGTTGGTCCAGGAATTACATTAGATCAACAAATTTTCTACCTCTCTAAAAAATAGTAAAAAATTTAAGAAAAATGAAAATTTGGTCTATAGTGAGATTTCAATATGGAGAACAAGTTAGACGGTTTGGATTGATAATTTGGATTTAAACTTTTCAAAATTGGAGTGAAACCAAAATTTGAAGCCAAATTTCATGAAACATAATAGCATTTCTCTCTCTATCTCTCTTTATATATATATATATAGCGGACTGAGATAGAGAGAGAAATGTGGCAAATGAAAATTATATATATATTCGGAAGGGCATTTAATAGCGGATAGAGGGTAACCCCGCTATTAAATGTGGCAAATGGCATTTCTGTAATAAATTTTAGGCTTTTAATAGCTGTCCTTGGACATATGCCGCTATAAAATGGTGCAAATAAATATCTGATGGGATATTATAGTGGACTGTGGGATAATGCCGCTATTAAATTGAACTTTCAATAGCGAATAGGGGTATGAGTCCGCTATTAATTAAAAGGGTTTCAATAGCGGACTGGTGGGATGAACAGGTACTAAAACCCTTTTAAGAGCGGGTCGTAGCATTGGTCCGCTATTGAAAGTATATTTAATAGCAGCATGGTGGTATGGCCCGCTATTAAAACTTTTTTTTATCTTAAATGCCGCGCGCAATTCTTTTCTTCCCCAATCCACAGCAACCATTTGGCTAGCAGCAGCCACCATTCCTTCTTCGAATTTATATTTTAATTTTGTACATCATTTTTTTACTGCATCGCACTCTGTTCTCTGATCTCTCAATATTTCGAGGTAAATTAATTATTTTTTATGCATTAATTAATATTTTTTGCTATATTAATTAATACATGTAATTTATATTTTGCATATTAATATCTTTTTGTTATTAATGCAGTAATATCAAGTGCTAGCGGTTTATCTTCATCACCTCCTCTCTCGATCAATCTATATTGAAGGTTAATTTTGATAATTATCTTGTAATTAATAAATTTCATATATATCATGCATTGCATATGATTAAATTGTATATATTTATATAGAATTGTGTTATGGTGCATCGCGATGCAAAACGAATGGTGCAGCGCGATTTTTAAACCATCCGATCCACTTTAACATTTACGCTGATCGATTTCCTCCTCAGCGCAAAAATTAAACTCATATGTCACTCTTGTTCCTCTCCATTTGCTTTCCGATATTGGGGGAAAAGAAAAAGAGAACGGGAAGCATCTCAAATCCTGACAAAAGTGACTCTTCCTCTTCTTCTCTATTAAAATAGATTTTTTTCTCGTCCGCCCCTCTTCCTTCGTCCTTTGAGTCCAGTGGTAAGCATGATTTTACTGAATTTCTCGCACAGACATCTAGTGCAAAAATACTCTGTATAGCATTATACTCTTTGTGTTTCTTACTGAAACAAAGCAAATACAGATGAATGTAACATTATACTCTCCAAAATCTTTCAGGTACAATTAGATTATAAAAACTGAAACCTTTTATAACCTTCAGAATGAATAGATTCTAAATGAATTTCATGCCTATGTTAGAATGGAACAATGATTTGGGATTACTATGTTTAAATATATGTAAATAGAGATGATTAAGAAATCAGTTCAATATAGAGCAAGATGGTCACAATTTCTGGATTTGTTCGAATATATGTTAATAAATAAATAAAATCTAAAGTTTGTCTTAAGAAAACAATACAAACTAACCTTGGTTCTTGTTGTTTATTTGGCAGTGCATGGAAGGTAAGGAAAGCCAATCTAAATAATAGTTGATTATTTTGTTCAATTTCAACTTGTTGTATTATTTATGTTTATGTAGAACTTGTTATTAGATTCAGTGTATTTTTATGTTTATGTCGAACTTGATGTTAATCCAACTTTTTGGAACTTGCTGTCAATTTTCTATTATATTCAGCTTGCTTGGAATACAGATGCTTGCTGATTGGGGTTCAATTTCATTTTTCACCTTATTATTTGGAGTTCAAGGCTTCAAGCTCTTGAAATTGAGAAATTGAAACAAGTACATTCCAATCTAACTACAGTAACAAGAAAACATAAATTCGATCAACTCCAAATGAATCTCTTAACTAGTACAAATGAAAATAGGAAAAAAACTTAAAAGTAGAAACATAAACTTGCCTACAAGTACAATATCAACTTGTTTAAAGTTAACACCACAACAACTGCAATTGAATATCTAAACTAGGAAACATAATTGACACCACAACATAATCTCTAAATTGAAACCACGCTACAACATAATCTCTTAAAAAAAAAGGTAGTTCGTTTCATCACACCAAGCGCAAAAAAGCTCCCACAAATACAATGACATGCATAAAATCCACGGTACTTGTAGTTATCCATGGAAACAAAGCCTCAATGAAGTCCAGAGTTACAAAATTGAAATTTGAACCAAAGTTACAGAACCAAATTATTACAACTAGAGACTTCAACATTATTACAATCATAACAAGGGAATGCATCCAAAATGGCTTTTCCATCTCATGAAAGATAACATCCCAACTGAATGTGTCGCCAACATACTATATCAGTCAGAAGTTTGCTGTCAATTTGTATGTGCCCATGTAGAACTACATGCAAATAATATGACCAGATTTGCACAAGTTAATGGCTAGGTGTTTATGTGCTTAAATCAACAACACGAGCAAGCTGATTCAAACTAAATAGTAGATATTTATTTGCAAGCTCAGTGCCCACAACCCAGCTTGAGACCAGTGCATCCTCTATGGTTATGAATCGACCTTTTATCTTTAAAGCCGTCCAAAGCTTTACCAAAATCATAATGAGATCAGTATGCACCCTCTATTCCCATTAGCCTAATTTTGTAGATAATCGCCTTGGAAACCACCTTGAAAGCCTAGACCAATGCTATAGAGAGTATTTTGCACTAGATGTCTGTGCGAAAAATTCAGTAAAATCATGCTTACCACTGGACTCAAAGGACGCAGGAAGAGGGGCGAACGAGAAAAAAATCGATTTTGATAGAGAAGAAGAGGAAGAGTCACTTTTGTCAGGATCTGAGATGCTTCCCGTTCTATTTTTCTTTTCCCCCAATATCGGAAAGCAAATGGAGAGGAACTGGAGTGACATATGAGTTTAATTTTTGCGCTGAGGAGGGAATCGATCAGCGTAAATGTTAAAGCGGATCGCAGGGTTTAAAAATCGCGCTGCACCATTCGTTTTGCATCGCGATGCACCGTAACACAATTCTATTTATATATATATACATATATATATATAGTAAGGCTACGGTGCTTGGCCAAGCACAGAGCCTCCCGTGCTTGGGCGTCAAATCTCACAAAGGGACGGCTAAAATTTCGATTTATCATGCTCAATAATTTCTTTGTATCAAAATCTGCTCTGATACAAAAAAATTCCATTTTTAGAATTTTTTTAAGTACGTGTTTCGAATTTTTGAAAGTGGCTATTTTTATGCATAAACACTGATTATTTTATTACTATTTTGGAGTCATATTAAAAAATCTGAAACACATAGTTAAATAACTCTAAAAAAAGAAAAAAATTGTATTCGAAGAGATTTTGATATAAAGAAATTATTGAGCATGATAAATCGAAATTTTAGCTGTCCCTTTGTGAGGTTTGACGCCCAAGCACGGGAGGCTCTGTGCTTGACCAAGCATCATAGCCTTACTCTATATATAGCCAACTCTATTGACACTTTGCTTTTTCTGGTTAATTGAAAACACTCGATCGGGCTGTGTCAGGTAAATCAGGAAAGTAAAAGTAGAATAGTACGTAACAGAAAATGTTATTCGAATAGCTTATTAAATTATATATTTTGTATTATTTAAAATAATAATTATATTTATTTGACCTGTTATTAGATAAAATAGTTGTATCTTGATGATATGTTATGTTTTGTCTCTCATCTCATCACTTTTGATACTCTTTCTTCTCTCTGATCCTAAGAACTGGTATTAGAGCAAGGTTGTCATTCAGGTTGTCATCGGCAACACAAGGCATGAGGGAGGAAATCTGGAAGTTCGATCGGAGGTCTAAGCTTTTGCTCCATTATGCGTGCATCAGCCTCTCCTGTGTGATTTTGCTGCTTCCGCTAGGTGTTTTTGGGCTGCTTCCGCTTAGGTGCGCCATTGAACCATCGCCAGGTGATTTTTGAACTCTGTGAACTGTGACAGGCTATTGAATCTTATGAAACCCCATCCTACAACCTCTTTATTTGCTGTGCTAGCTATGAGTTCAAGTTCATCTATATCTACCAAATTTGATATTGAGAAGTTCGATGGCACAAGTAGTTTTGCGCTATGGCAAGTTCGAAAGAAAGCAATTTTGTCCAATTTGGGTGTTAAGGCTGCCATATTTGGTCGGCCTAAGGATCTAGAAGGAGAGAATCATGATAAGGATTGGGAGATAATGAATGATAGGGCTCTCTCAACTGTTCAACTTTGTTTGAGCGACTCAACCCTTTAGGAAATTCTCTTAGAAACAACAGCAGTTGATGCTTGGAACAAGTTAGAAGAAATCTTTATGAAGAAATCAATTATATACAAACCTCCTGAGATTAAAATAGAGATTTCACTCATTGAGAATGGCTGAAAATACCTCCGTTAAGGCTCATATCTCTGAGTATACCGCTCTTCTCAATGACATGGAGAGGATTGGTATTAAGATGGAGGATGAAGACAATGCTATTGTTTTGTTGTGCTCAATCCCCAAGTCATATCAGGGATTCAAGGAAACCATGGTCCATAGTAGGGATCGATTCACTCACTCTTGAGGATGTCAAGAGCAATCTGTTGGTCAAATCTGACATTGAGTGTAACTTGACTGCCTCAGAGAATAGAAATCAGGAGGTTGATCTTTATGTTGAGCGAGGGAGGCAAAATGAGAAGAAACACCACTCAGGAAGAAGTCGTTCAAAGTCTATACATAAGAACCTCACATGTAATTATTGCAAGAAAAGAGGACACATTAAGGCTGACTGTTATAAGATTAAGAACAAACAGAAGCCTGAAAAAGGTGCAAATTCAGGAGAGGCAAATGTGGTAGACTCAGATATCGGTGATGTGTTGTTCGTTACGAATGGTAGAGAAAATTTTGAATCGAGTTGGGTGATGGATACGGGAGCTTCTCAACATATGACCCCGAACCGAGAGTGGTTTGCCACTTATAAGTCTACTAGAGAAGGTGGAGTTCTTTTGGGTAATGATTATTTGTGCAAGATTGCAGGTATTGGTACTGTTAAGATCAAGATGCATGATGGGGTGACCCGTACATTGACGGGCGTGAGGCACATTCTAGATTTGACAAAGAATTTGATCTCTTTAGGTTCTCTTGAAGATGTTGGCTGTAAATTTCAGAGTGAGGGTGGAGTTCTCACTTTGATGAAGGCAAAGAAGGTCGGTACTCTCTATTTCCTGGATGGCACCACAATCACAGGCTCGGCTGCCATTGCTAGCTCCATTTCAGATTCTGACACTACAAAGTTGTGGCACATGAGGTTGGGCCATATGAGTGAGCGAGGCATGACAATGTTGAGCAAAAGAGGCCTTCTATGTGGTCAGAATACCGGCAGGGTGGAGTTTTGTGAGGACTGCATCTTTGGCAAGCAAAAGAGGCTCAGTTTCAGCACCGTTGTGCACAACACGAAGGGTATTCTAGACTACATTCACTCAGATTTGTGGGGTCCTTCGCATGTTCCCTCAAAAGGTAATGGTTCTCGTTACATGCTCTCTTTTATTGATGATTTTTCGAGAAAAGTTTGGGTGTTTTTCTTGAAGGAAAAAAAAACCAAGTATTTGTCACATTTAAGCAATGGAAGGTACTTGTAGAGAACCAAACAGGCAAGATAATTAAGAAGTTGAGAACTGACAACGGTTTAGAATTTTGCAATGAGGAGTTCAATACATTTTGCAAGGATGAAGGAATTGCTCGGCATCGACAGTTGTTGCTACTCCACAACAAAATAGAGTGGCCGAGCGCATGAATAGAACTCTACTTGAGAAGGCTCGATGTATGCTTTCTAATGAAAGTTTGGAAAAACAATTTTGGGCAGAAGCCATTAACACCGCTTGCTGGTTAGTTAATCGTTCGCTAAACACTGCGATTGAGTGCAAAACTCCCGAGTAAATGTGGTCGGGTAAGGTGGCAGATTACTCAGTATTGCGAGTTTTTGGATGCCCCGGCTTATGCACATGTGAATAAAGGGAAGCTTGAGCCAAGGGCCAAGAAGTGCATTTTTCTCGGGTATGCTTCAGGTGTGAAGGGATATCATCTGTGGTGTCCAGATTCCTCTTAAGTTTCTTATTTTGAGAGATGTGAAGTTTGATGAGTTTGTTATGTTGCGAGCAAAGAAGCAAATGTTTGAGCCAATAAGGAGGTCCAAAGAGCTGTAGAGGAGGTGGAGTTGGAAATCCCAAACTCACAAGGTGGTGTGACACAACCTGATTTGGCACATGATGATGCTTCTCAAACTTTTGATTATTCAGATGAATCTGATGAAGAACAATCATATTCTTTGGCAAGGAATCGAGCAAGGAGGGAGATGAAACCACCTACAAGGTATGGCTATTCTGATTTTGCATACTGTTTGGCTGTAGCTAAAAGTTTAGAGTTTTTTTATCCCTCAGATTACAAGGAAGCGATGGCTTCCCGTGATGCGGCAAATTGGACAGCCGCTATGAAAGAGGAGATTAACTCCCTTCGAAAGAATCAAACTTGGACACTTGTTGAGGCACCAAAAGGGAATAATGTTGTTGGCTGCAAGTAGATGTTCAAGAAGAAAGATGACATTGCCGGGGTTAGATACAAAGCAAGATTGGTGGTTAAAGGCTATAGTCAAGTTGAAGGTGTTGATTTCAATGAGGTTTTCCCGCCAGTGGTAAAGCATACATCTATTTGAGCCTTGTTTTCTTTAGTTTCTATGGATAATCTAGAATTAGAACAGCTAGATGTAAAAACTGCTTTCTTACATGGTGACATTGAGGAGACGATTTATATGCAACAGCCGGAAGGCTACACGACTGTGGTTAAGGAGAGTTATGTATGTCTGATAAAGAAATCGTTGTATGGCCTAAAACAGTCACCAAGGCAATGATACAAGAGGTTCGACTCTTTCATGTTGAGCATTGGATTTTGTAGATCAGAATATGACGGTTGCTTTCTTACCCGATATAGCACACGCTGTTAGCGTGGTGAGTCATTATTTGTCATGTCCCGATAGAAAGTATTAGAAGGCGGTTAAGTAGATACTCTGTTATTTGAAAGGTACCCCAAATGCACGTTTGGAATTCGGGAGAAACAATGAAAGGTTGATGGGTTATGTAGATTCTGATTTTATGGGAGATCTTGATAAAAGACGATCGTTGACTGGTTATGTCTTCACCTTAGGTGGTTGTGCAATTAGTTAGAAAGCAAATTTGCAATCCACCATTGCTTTATCTACTACAGAGGCTGAATACATGGCACTTACTGAAGGTGTAAATGAGGCAATATGGCTTAAAGGCTTGCTTGAAGACATTTCAACACATGTTGGTTCTACTGTTATCTTTTGTGATAGTCAAAGTGTCATTCATTTGGAAAAAATAATGTGTATCATGAGAGAAGCAAGCACATAGAAGTCAAATATCATTTTGTTCGGCAGATTATATCGAGGGGTATAGTAGAAATCAAGAAGATTGACACCTCCAACAATCCAGCTAATATGCTCACCAAGTTTATACCCACTAAGAAGTTCAACTACTGTGCTAACTTAGTTTTTGTTTCTTGTTAGTTTGTTAATTGTTTTATGTTTGGGTGAGATTTTGATTCAAGATGGAGATTGTTATGTTTTGTCTCTCATCTCACCACTTTTGATATTTACTATTTTGATAAGGTTATATATGTAAGTTTCCTTTTTCTCTCTAGAACACTACTGAATATTGAATATCAAGTGTCGCTTCCAGTTTATCTATTTTTGCTGTGTCTCTTGCTCGTCCTTCTCTCTGATCCTAAGATGATTGTCACACCCCAGAAATAGTGACTAGCTTAGGGGTGTTAATCCCGCCACGTGTACTTGATTTCAAGTACACGAAAGGCTTAATTTGCCACTCGAAAATATAAATAAGATTTATTTATAATACTTAATTTAAAAGAAAAGCACACACATTTCACACAGTACATGAACATCCAACAAATATATATATATATATATATATAATCCAGCGTCTAGATACAAAGTTTACAGCGAAAGCTAAACAAAAATGAAATACATACAGAAGAGGACGATCTCATCAAATAACGTGGGACCGACCCTAGCTAACCTACTACACACTAATCCTAACAAAAGAAATGAAAGAAATAAATGAAGTGATCCTCAAAGCGGAAGATGCCGGAGACTCCATCCTAACGCTCTCCTCTGGACATCAAAAGAATCTCTTGCTCCTTACCTGGACCCCACAACCAACCGTGGAACGCGAGTAATTTATAAAAATTACTCAGTGTGGATTAAGGTCCAGCCTTTGGAATTATATCCGATTCAAGGTTGGACCAATCACATTTCCTGAAAATACCTATAACAAGTTACTACACCTAAGCTTGTGTTTTGTTTAACCACTAATCCATTTAAATAAATATTTATATCTATCCAAAGAGATGATACGAGAAAGAAACCCAAAATATGTATGAAGAATAGTAGTATACAATAACTAATATGAGGAGATATCAAACTCCCAAACAAATGTACAGAGTATCAAATTTTAGAAACCCAGGTATAGGACACTTTAGGATTCGCCCCCTTAGCTGGGTCTAGTATGTCAGCCGCCAAATCTAAGGGTATCGTTAGACGGGTCTAGTATAATCAGCCGTCAATTTAGTTTAATTTTGAGTTTCTAGAACGAAACGCCCTGATAAAAAAAGAGCGGCTATAAAAGCACACACTCGATCAAAAGCGAACTGAGAAGCCTACCTTACAAAAAGAAAATAATAAATATAAACTCTCGGTCTCAATCGTCATACGGAAATAAGAATCCGACTACCCGTTTGAACATTAATAAAAAGAGAACTCCCTGTACTAGTTAAAGCCAAGGGGAGGCCCAGATTTCCCCGTTACTCACTAGGAGTTAATAGGGGAACCCCATCGAATATTTAGAGATCTCGAAACATCGGCTAATAGAAATATATAAAGAACGGAATAGCTCCAATACTTCACATATGACACGCATACTCTACACTGAGAAACCGAACCTTAATCACTCACAGAGGAAGTATTATAATACATATACTAATAAGGATCTTTGAAAATGAAACTCTCGAACTGGCACTACGAGCCATCAAGTGATGAACACGTTTGATGAGAATCAGTCGAATGTCTATGAAGACATCCCGACGGGGGATCCCACGGGCGTTTAGCTTGCGTACATAATCCACCCGTCACGATGCCCTCACGCCACACATCCAGCTGGTGATCACCGGTCCGACTCTCATCACTCCCGACGAGAATACATATAATATATTATACGCGTCTACATATAAGTAGCTAATAGCCTATACGATCTGTATATCAGATCTTATGTGCAAAGATGAGTTGCAATGACATGCAAGTGCAGGTTGGTCTCAGTTAATGATACAGTTACCAGCATGTAAAAATGACAGTTCAAGTTCTACGGGCCTGATTAATTATTGTTGGTAGTTTGGTACCGCAATTCAGTTTAGGTAAGTCTAGTAGGTCCTATTAAAAGAGAAAGGAATATATTCCCAAGAATTCACACCTGTTAATGTGGAAAAGTAGCGTTGATATCTGGGCGTTTACTTGGAAAGACTCTACAATGCCACCGACTCTGTCAGCGCCCACATGGTCAAGAGTCACCTTGACTTTCGCGATCGGACATTAATTTACTAAACTTCCTATTTGACGTTAGGGTTTATCAGTCTAATGTGTTGTAAAATTCTTTAACTATAAAATTAGATAAGATAAAAATCTAGATGTTGAGATGTCCTTGATGCTCCTAAAATAATATTATTATTATGTTTACTTAGTCAGATCTCGGTGCAGTGTCCTGTCTGCACCGAGAGTGTGAGAATTTCTTTCCTACAATTTTTCTATTTCTTTACTTAGTGCTCACTTTTAATTTATTCATTTAAGTAATGTCTTAAATTATGTGTTTGCTAATGTTCTGACATAACTATGTCGTTAAAGATGGTATCCTATAAAATCAACAATAAAGGAATAGCACGAAGCAACCATGTTATAAATTCAACCACTTTTAGTTGTGCACTTTTATTATTAAACTAACAAAAGAAGAAAGGAAAATAGTTAATTAGATAAATTAATATGTGTGTATTTATATTAACTATGTGTTTATAGAGAAATTGATCAATATATACTATTTGCATTGTATTTAATGTTACTTAGTCAATGTATTATATGTATTATATTTAATGTGCTTTAGAGATATTGACCAACATACGTTATTATGATTAAACCTTTACGTAATCATTATTGTGCGTATATCATAAGTGTTGTATTTAATGTGACATAAAGAAGTTCATTTACTTATATATTTATTTTTGTAATATTACTTAGTTATATTTGAGTGTGTATATCGTACGTAATTGAATGAATAATACATTGTGATATAGAAAAATTAATCAATATATGTTATTATATATATATAATTATACTTAGTACAATTTTGTTGGTGATGTGAAACGTTCTTATATATATACGATATATTTCATGTGTTTTATAATTAATTAATCGTTTTATTATAAATATTTAATTAATTTAATCGTCTCGTATAATTGTAAGTCTATGTCATTATGTCAACTACATTGTCATACCTAATCAACTATCATATTTATATAAATGAGTCGTATACTATACGTTATAGTATTTTTGTGCTACATATAGTATAGGAAAATATATAAGAAACACAAGTTGGTTAATTTTATTTTAATTAATTATTGTGTTTGTGTTATTCCCGAGTGGGATCAGAAGTCCGTACTCGTGCGTCATAGCCGAAGCTCGTGCTGCACGGACTTATGGTCGTCATTTTCCAATATACCTTTCTCGGTCCTTTTTGTTATTCGGGTCTAATTACTAAGCATTATGGGCTAAACCTACTAGTTGTGTAATATATGTGTCATACCCACTTGGCCCAACTAGGGTTAAGGTCCACAATACCCAGAACTATTTCATTTATTATCCAACAAGGTCCAATAGTATCTGTTTGGGTCCGAATAGGCCCTTTCGTTATTATTTACGTATAAGGGTCCAATTAGGGTTCAATGGGCTTATGTAGCCCAAAAGGCCCATACTTTTCTGTTTTATATTACTAAGGTCCAGAACTGAGGCCCATAGGTCCAATGGGCCATTTATGTGAAATTTAGTTTAAATGGGACCGGTAAAGGCCGTAAGGCCCAAATCGTAAAGCCCAGTCATCAATTCTGTGTCTTTACCCTATGGTAATCAAGGTTACACAATTAACAAATAACACATCGTCACAATAGGGCCCGAAAAATAGCACACAAGCTGTACTAGTAATGGCCAACTAGTACAGCAGAAAATCCGACTGTATGGTTTATCAGTAAGCCGAGTAACCGACCACCAAGCAATACCCAAACAAAACAATCAATGTGCACATAACCCACAGATTTCCCAATCCCCAGTCCTTACCAGTGCCCGTGTATATATATTTCCTTACAATTCACGGTTCAAGGTTTTTGGCACTCACCCAATCACAACATTACAAAATAAATCACAGAACTCAGCATGATTTGGTGCCAACAACCTTCTGTACTAACTCAGTTT
>CAXKVX010004467.1:0-12131 GCA_964058865.1 Eleocharis quinqueflora
AGTAATTGTAATTGTTATTGTAATCGAACAGCGCTTTTCCACCTTTACCGGCTTACCCTTTCTATCGCTTTCCACTAGCATCCAAAATGGATTGGAAGTTTGGAACACTTGGTCCATAAAAGAGTCTCTGCACCGGAGTAATGAATAAAAAAGACATATAATGCATGCGGCAATGCCATATACACAATCAGGGACGGATCCAGAGGCTTTTTAAGTCCGAACACAAATTGAGCTCGGGCACTGAGGTTGAGATCAAGCCCGGGCACAAACCCGCTAAAATCCACTAATATCATTAAAAACTCATTTTTTTTCACTACCAAAATAACTAAAAATACACTAAAATTCGCGTTTTTTTTTAAATCAAGCCCGGGCACTTGCCCGGGCCTGCCCAAGCATAGGTCCGCCACTGTACACAATGAAAGTTCCATGTCATAACTCATAATCAACTTTAGCAACAAATGTGGATGTAAATCATGTTCTATGTATACTTGTTGTAAAAATTCACCCAACAAAATTATTTTAGGTTCTGTTCGGAGGCAATCCGCGCCCACGGGAACGACACTGTTTTTGTGGAAAAATCACTATTTGCTTCAAGTAAAAGTGATTTTTCCACGAAAACAGTGCCGTTTCCGTGAGCGCGGGTTGCCTCCGAACAGACCCTTAAAGACTATCTCCTAGTTTTCTTCCTCTATCCTCTATGCAAATATAGTAACAAACTTTCAAATTTTTTATTACATTTACATGTTAAAATTTTCAAACTTGGCATTATAATATAGTCACCAAAATGCCAAGTGATGCCAAATTTAGAAAGAACGTACTAAAGTATCACAAGGCAAAAGAGTTTTTCCTAATTATTGGCGAAATGTTATATAAAAAATAGAGTAAATAGAATATCTCCTCTTACGCGCACTCCACTAGAAGACAAAATTAATCCCTGCTATGTTCGCTCCATTTTCGCTCTGTTCTGTCCACTATGTTTGTTTTGTATATTTTCTTGTATGTCTTTATATTTATGTCTAAAGTCTCTATATTTAAATTTGCAATAAAAATGCTGCAAAGTTTCTAATGTAAAGACTTGCAGCATAATTGTTGTAAAAATTGTAAGTCTTTATATTAGAACAATAAAGTTTGTATATTGTTTCATGCAAGTCTTTATATTTAAATTTCATGAAAATTTGCTGTAAAATTTCTAATATAAAAATTTACAACAAAAAATAAAGACTTGCAAATATAAAGACTTAGGAGCGACATGACAGACATAACAATTTTCTTGCAAATTTAAATATAAAGACTTCAGACCAAAATATAAAGACATACAGAAGAGCAGACAGAACAGAACATTAATTGTTCTTGTCTTCTAGCAGGGGCATGAGAAGTGGGCAATTAAGGGGGCTGTTAGCATTTTCCAAAAAATATTAGCAACTTTACTTTTTACGAGCACCTTTTTTAGAAAAAAAATTCATAGAGGGTCAAAGACCTAGCTTTTTCAACAGATAGGATCAAAATCACACTAAAAAAATTCACAGAGAGCCCAGGGCGCAATTATTAATTGCGTCCCTAGTAAAATTCGATTTTTTTCTTCGATTTCCATGTACTTTTGCATGAGCTTTTGCAGGTGTGGGACCCAGAGCATTGGGAGCAACTATTACTTGCACCCCTAAGCTTATTTCTCGAAAAAATGCCCCTATATTTGATAATAATAATCATAATAATAATAATAATGATGATGATGAAAGCTCTAATATTAATAATAATTATATAAAAAAAGAAAAAAATTTACAAATAAAATAAAATAAATATATGAAGAAACAATAAAATAAATAATGTAGAATAAATAAAAGAAATAATAGTGTAGTATTAATAATAATAATAATAATAATAATACCGAAATAATAAAAGAAGTAAAAATGTTTGAATGTTATATTAAAATAATAATAACAATAAATAGAGAAATGATAACAACAATAATACTCCAAAAGATTAATAATAGTAAAATTAATTATAATAATACAGTAATAATAATTGGAGAGAGAAGAGAAGAAAGTGGATGACTGTTGGTTTGTATTATTAGAAGACATAAGAGCGCAAGTATTACTTGTGCCTACTAGGTGCTTTGTGTCACTTATCATGTGGGACATGCTTGAATAACAGACTAGAAACTTGCAATTGGAGGACGCAAGTAATAGTTGCGCTTCTATATTACCGAAATGTGCAAGCTCTCTGAATTTGCAGCAGTAATTTAAACATCAAGGGATAATTGGGTCTCACACCTACAAAACCTCATGCAAAAGCGTCTGCAAGTGAAAAAATGAAATCTTTGCTCTCATATTTTCTAAATTTTTTATGAATTTTTTTGATCGTATATGTTGAAATTTTTTATCCTTTGGCCTCTATAAAAATTTTCCCCTTTTTTAACATTGCAAGGCTTCTCATATTTTCTGAAAAAAGAGGAGGTTTCCATTACATTCATTAAATACACTTCTAGTAGTTGCAACTTACAAAGATGCGTCCCATGTGATGATTTGCAAAAGATCAGAGTGAAGTCGTCTAATTTGCTTACTGTAAATTAGAAGCTTTTATATATATATATATATATATATATATGTGTGTGTGTGTGTGTGTGTGTGTGTGTGTGTGTGGTTGATTATGATAGGTGCGTGCGATGACGCTCAAATATCGTTGTTTTAATCTAAGACGGTATGCATCTTCTAAATTTTCTGTGCACTAGTCTCGCACGAAATGGGATCTGGTGCTGCGCGGGACCGTGTAGCGCAGCATCAGAATCGTCCGATTTTCACTGATTTGCATCAAGATTCGTGTCAAAGTATAAAGGCCATTTTCATATCAGGCGGTCGATCCGGACCGTCCATCTGCTGTAGCGCGATACTGCGCTACAGCAGATCCGGGTCTGTCTCGCACCTACCCCAGTGACCCCACATAAATGTTGATTTTTTTTAATATTATAAATATAATAAATAATAAATAGAAAGAAAGATAGTTGTGAAAGTTTTAAAATATTAATAATTTAGTTCATGAGTTTAAGTTATATTTAGGTAATTTTTTCTAGCAATTTTGACTACGATCATTCGGACTGTAGTTAGTTTTTTTATCGTCGCAAGTCATTAAGTTGTAGATATTCGAATCTACTTTCATTGTTTCAAGTCTGATTTGTGTTTGAAGAAACAAGCGATTCAAAATTGAATATGATGCAAATTCATGATAAATATTTCTAATTAAGAAAAAAAGTTGAAGATGATGCCAAATTTGAGATGCACATTCCTACGACCTCGAATCAGACTCGACGGGATGTAAGTCGACTCAGATATCAACACCTCGAATGCTTGTGACGTTAAAAAAACTAATTACAGTCCCGACGAGCGTAGCCGAAGTTGCTACAAAAAATATTAAGTATGGTTAGCATTTTTAGATAATTTTTTGTAGCAACTTTCGCTATGCTCGTCGGGACCGTAATTACTTTTTATCATCGCAAGTCTTCGAGCTGTAGATATTCGAGTCTATTTCCATTACGTCAGGTCTGATTTGTGATCAGAGAAACGAACAATTCAAAATTGAATATGATGCAAACTCGTGAAAAAAATTACTAATTAAGACATAAGTTGAAGATGGTGAGGAATTTAAAATGCACATTCTTTCGACCACAAATTAGACTCGACGTGATAGAAATAGACTCGTATATCTACCGATTGAAAATAAGCTCGGATATTCTTTCGACAATCTTTCTTTATATTTATAATTTATTTATTATATTTCTAACATTCAATAAATCGGACAAAAAATGCATCTAATCCTTGTAATACATAAATAAATTATGATCAACAAAAGAATTTTATATTATATATGGCAAAGATGCGTATGGGTTGCCTGACATATATATTTGACCCCTTCACTGGTGTAGACGTTATCTTTCTTTCCTTTTGTTTTCTTTTCCTTTTTTAAGTTTGATCATTTTATAGAGTTTTTCTGACTTTTTCACCATTAGTTCTTGCAAAACACTGATTTCAGGGGAATCAAATCTGCTGCTCGTATATCTCTCCTCGTCCCCTACTTGTTTCAATTTGAACTGTTCAAAACTCATCTAACGGTCAAAGTACCTGTCTTCTGAATCAAATCACAGCCTTTCGTAGCGGTCGATCGATTCATGACATTATTTCTTCATATATTTGATATATCTTTTTCATTAAATCTTAATTGATTAATTTTAAGAAGAGAGCTAAAATATCAATTCTATAGTATAATTCATCAAATTATTAAGAAAAATTACTTAGATCTATTAGATCCTAATTTCTCCACCATTGATGTACAACTTCATCATGTTAACGTAAGAAGTGCCAGAAAATTCAAACGGAAAAAGAAAAAGAAGAATAATAAAGTATAAGTCCCCAGAAAACCAGCATTAAATCACAGTCATAAATTTAAGAAATAAATCTGGTTCCTCTCACCAATTTTTTTTTTGTCTGATCCTAAAAAAGTTAAAAATTATATTCATTATTCTGTTTTCAAACATTTGACAGCTATGGCTCTATTTTTCTGCGTTCAGTGTTCAGACTAAACGCATGCGTTCACGTTGATAAAACAAACGACAAAAATGATTAAGTATGATGCAAAATTTCAAATTTGCGTTCACGTGTGAACGCAGCGTCCAGACGCTACGTTCCGGCAACGTTGCGAACGACACGTTTGGACGCACGTTCATACGCTACGTTCAGACGTGAATGCCGATTTCAAAAGTACTATGTATTTCTTTTGCTTCGTAAACTCGGATGACCTCTATTTCTGAACGCATGCGTCTAGAAAACACTTCTGAACGCTGAAGTAGAAAAGTAGAGTCATGACTGTCAAATGTTTGAAAATAGAGTCATTGATTTTTTTTTTTTTAGAGTCAACAGAAAAAAAATTCCAACTGACCTAACATGGGTGACCAATTAAATTAGAAATAAATGAATACAAGTGCTATACAATACAATAAAAGAAAAGAAACATACTAATTAAATAAATAATACAATGATGTATGTAATTTGGTCAATCTTTGTAGCTAAATTTAAAAAAAGAAAATTAACAGACAAAGCTAAACACTTTACAAAAATTAACAAGCTGTAGTTTGTCTCCTCTGCTGCTCATCATCCATGCAAATGCGGATCCGAATCTGCTGCTTGTATTTGAGGCAAGCAGCATTTTGTTTGTCTCGATTCGATTGTCACGAATCGATCGACCGTCACGAACGGCTGTGATTTGATTCAGAAGACAGATGTTTTGACCGTTAGATGAATTTTGAACGATCCAAATCGAAACAAAAGAAAAACAAGAAAAGTTTTAACAAGCAGCAGATTTGGTCCCTGCAAATGAGGACAGCAGCTGATCTGGAAAGGTAGTTATTCTCAAAATAATGAGGAAAAGATGCACAAAATCATTTAAAAGTACATGTCATAATTGGCTAATTGTGTCATGGTGCGTTACAAATCTAGTTCATGACATCATACATAGTTGGATTGCACCAACTCACATCACATAATTAAATTATTTTTGGAATCAAATGTGGACGATTTTTTTTATTAGAAATTTAATAAATAAATTATTTTTGAGGTCGTTGTTGTGAATATAGTTTAGAAAAAAAACGTAAAATGGATGATATTACGAATACCATTATTTGATTTTTGATTTTAATATGAAGTATTTTTATAACTAGCTTAAAAAATAAAGAATAATATTTATGATTCTGAATTTAAATCTTTGACGATAATGATCAAATTTTATAATTTACGTAAAGACGTATTATTTAGACTCATGCATTCGGAGGACACTTAAAAATTCAAACAGAACAAAGGAAATTCTAAGCACCTACGAACGCATGTGTCTAGATGTTAACATGCAAACGTGAACGTTTAAAAATAGAGTTATTATTGTCAAAAAATTGAATACGGGGTTATAAATGTATTCTTTATTTTTTCAGGTCAGTTATGAAAATAATTTAACTTTTGTACGTCAATATTTTATTACTAAAAAAATTAAAATTTAATTTCATCGTATTTAGATAAGTTTTTGTAACAAATTCAGTTGTGCTCATCGGGACCGTAATTAAGTATTTTTTATCGTCGCAAGTCATTAAGCTGTAGATATTCGAGTCTACTTCTATCGCGTCGAGTCTGATTTGTGATCGGAGAAACGAGCGATTCAAAATTAATTCAAATGCAAACTCATAATAAAAAATAATTAATTAAGGCATAAGTTGAATATGAAGCTAAATTTGAGATGCACATTCCTCCGACCGCAAATCAGACTCGACGAGATGGAAGTAGACTCATATATCTACAAGTCGATGGCTTGCGACGATAAAAAAAGTTAATTACAATTCCGACGAGCGTTCCTGATGTTGTTACAAAAAATTAAGTATGATTAGCATTTTTTCTACAAACTTCAGCTACGCTCGTCGGGATCGTAATTAGTCTTTTTTTACCATCGCAATCCATCAAGCTGTAGATATCCAAGTCTACAACTTAATGACTCAAATATAAACTTGGGTGATTTAGACTTCTTGAGCTTGAGAAAAACCAAATACAGATTCAACCGTTATAATGGTTAGCTCTTTTGATAAAATTCCATGTTTTTTCCCAATTTCATTCAGTTGTTCCAGATTCAACCGTTATATAACGATTTACAATCGTTGTAATGGTTGGTACATTGACAAAGTCGCGAGGTGTTCCTCAATTTCATTCAGTCGTTCCAGATTCAATCGTTATATAACGATTTACAACCATTATTATGGTTAGTACAATTAACAAACCCTCAGGTTTTTTGCTTGGCTTCCAGATCCAACCAGTTGACAACCGTTATATAACGGTTAGTACATCCTAATCAATAATTGATCACTTAAGCCTAACCGTTATAACGGCTATCAACCGTTATAACGGTTCGGGATGAAATTCTCTGATTTGAAAAGAATTTTGCTGATGCTGTATATAAACCTTTCTTCTTTCTCAATCAATATTTTCCCTAATTAAGAACCTAGCAGTAGCCACCATTATTACTCTCTAAACAAGCTTTTATCCAATAAAAATCTCAAGCTCAACTACTCTAAATTAGCCAAATAATTTGTGAGAATTGAGAGATTGTGTAACTACTATTCTTCTCTTGCTTTTGTGCATCTTCTACGGGTCTAATCTCTATCCTAAGTGTGTAAAGAGCTAGATCTCGACCCTTATAACGGATATTTTGGTGTTAGTGCGAACGGTTCGATCTCGTTACCAAGTTGGGGGATCGGGAGTCCCAGAGAGTAGGCTCGTCAATAGCTGAACTCCGTTAACATACCGGTGTCACGCGTTCTTCAATTTATTTGATTTTTTCTTGAACTCATCTACTTTAATTTTTGGGATTTAATTTGCTTGAGAAAATTGTCGTAGTTGAATTGCTTAACTTGTTAGTACTTGTATTGTTATTTGAAATTGAATTGTGCATTATATTTAAATAAATCTAGAAATCGAATTGAAACATATTCACCCCCTCTAGGTTTATCAAGTAAGAGGGTGTCACGCGGCCAAGCTCTATTTAGTGTAGTGATGAGACCCAAGACTTTCACGGAGGCGGTTTGGGTTCAAGTCTCGATAGGAACTACTTTTAGAGTGAGTTTCAAATTTATTTTTTGATTTGTTTGTGAGTGTGTGTGTTGTATGTCTACGGACAATGAATAAAAAAAAAAGAGTGCCATGCGACTTAGATTTTATTTTCGTTTTCCATAAAAAAAGTTGGTAAACGACAGTGGTCCTTTAATTTCGAAATATGAAAATCGGACTTCTGTATTAAATTATTTTCTTTTACAAGAAAGACATCATCTTATATCATATGTTTTATAATTAGTATAAGTTACGTAAATTAGAAAACACACACTACAATTAATAATTATCGTCTCATGCAAATATTATAATTATAGGTATGTATTTTTTTTATCATTCATTTAGTTTTCACATTATTGTTTGTCAATTTTTATTATTTATTAACCCCTTCATATCTTCTTCGTTCCTAAATAAGATGGGATACTTCCTTTTTTAATTTTTATTGTGGACTACTGAACTAATAGGATTGTATATATAAATATTTTAACTGAATTTGGTTCAATAAGCTCGAGGGTGGGGGCTAAGTATTCTTCTAAATTCGTGCCGTTTTGTTTCAAACACGGTTTGGTACGACACATAACGACACATGACGGTTAGTATTTTATTATATTTACTCTGTTGTTTCGTGTCGTGTCAAAAATTGGAAGGGATCGAAACGGAACGGTTAAGACACGGCACATTTAGGCACGACGTGCCTAAACGTGTCGCGTCTTAACCGTGACGTGCATAAACATGTCGTATCTTAATCGTGTCATGCCTAATCGTGACGTGTTTGTTCGTGTCCTGTTGCTTCGGCACGGCGTGCCTTATTCAAGTTAATCGTGCCGAAAATAAATAAAAAATTAAAAAATAGAATTTTTTTTACAAGAACATAAAAATCTGAAAGTTCATCACGTTTTTTTTATGCTAGTGTTGTCCTTGACAGTTGGCACTTGACACTACGTTAGAGGTTGAATAGATTTAGAACTTCCGCTGGAAAATTTCAAAAAGTTTTGAACTTCTGTGCCTACCCGTGCCTACGTGTCGTGCCTAAATGTGTCATGTCTAGACGTGTTCTCGTGTCGTGCCATGTCGTGCCTCTCCTCATAAACGTTCTGTGTCGTGCCTCTCCTCATAAACGTTCTGTGTCGTGCCTCTCCTCGTAAACGTTCTGTGTCGTGTCTGTCCTACAATATAAAATCTAAGCACGACACGCTTAAGACAAGACACATGAACAATGTCATGACGTGTTCCGTGTCGTGTCTTAACAGTACCGTGTCCTTATCGTGCCGAGCCATACTGTTTTTAGACACGCAAATACAGTTTTGAAGACTCTAGTGCCAAATTTTGGAGCATCCAAACGGTTCATAAAATAATGAAGATTCTTTAGGGTACAAACAATCTCACTAGGCCTAAAAAAAAGGCCCTCTTGTGCAATAATTTGTTCGCCACGGTATTTGTACGTGTCGGAATAAATTAAGTAAACCCACTACTTAACTACTACAACGCGCATCAAAATTTCAATCATTGTTTTTGGGTGCAATTTTTTTTATGGAAAATATTTTGACGATACCATAATCGATATCACTATTGATACTAGCAGACGAATTCAGTTATATTTAATTTGCATATTATTGTATTTATTATGCACATTGTTTTTATTATTATGCATCTAATTGACTGAACGCTCGACTGAAAATACGTCTCCCGACATTATTTTCATTCTCTATTTTTCTTGAGTTGTTCTCTTCAGTTTCTCCTACCGCTTCAACTCAATCTGAATAATAATACAGTTAAGATGCATAGTAATACAAATAACATACATAATAACACAATTAACATAAATCATATCACATTTAATAACACAATTTGAAATAAATAACACTAATTAGAATACATAATAATATGATTAACATGCATAATAACTAATTATTTATATTTATTCATACTTATTTTCATAACGTGCATAATAATTCAAATAACATGCATACTAATAATAAGTTAATTAATTTGTTTGTGTCCACTTCTTCGTTAGTTATGCGTGTTAATTGTATTGTATTCAGAATGAGATTGGTACGATAGTGATATCGATGATGATATCGCTATATTAGCTCCTGTTATGTCATTACTCTTTGGAGGGAATTATTGCATCGTGGCGTTTTGCAATAGTATCTGTATTTCGTCAAATTATCTGTCTCCGAGATATAGGCATCATAATTAATTAAACCTTGTTCAAATAATTAAAACGTTAGTTAGGAAGCAACTACTATGTGAGATCATAGTGGGATGCACTAGAGAATTGAATTAATTTAATTTAGATATTAAATCAGGGAACATTTTATCCACTACGATAGTAGTAGTACGATATATAATTATTTTTCAAAAATAATAATGCTTATCCTAACGTTGCATGATTATGGCTTTTAAGTTTTAACAAATATATAAATGAAAAGGGTTCCAATACCAGTGCAAAAAAAAAAAAAAAATACATCGCAATGCAGACTATGTAGTGATGCAAAGGTACAATGACTTTAAATTTCGACTTTTAAACATCAAAAAGTCGAATTTAGTTCAAAATATATAAATATTGTTTCCCAATAAATCATGGTATAGAGATTAAATTGAGTGATTTGGGTTATTGGATACTTCAAAGCAGAAATTGGATCCGTCACAACTCACACGGAGATACTATGCACCGTGATGGATTTAAACCTTCCCCTATAATACAAATATTAATTTGATGTCAAAAACACTACGAACTCATGCATGTTTTCATTCACCATTCATAATTTAAACACTACGAACAGATAAATTTCGTGCAGCTTGCTTTATAAGTAAGATTCATCAACATTAATTACCTTGAAAAATCCATGTTCATTTCACGTTCGAACAAATTCATTTTTTATTAATAGAAATTCAATAAATAATTTGTAAATAAGAAAATAAGATTGTCGTACCTTTTCAATTAACTAGAGAAGATCGGATCTGTCAAATTTGAGCAGAGTCTTTTGAACTGGAATCACATTTTTATTCGAATTTAATGACATTTTCAACTACCGTAGACAATAGGCCGACTGTTCTCAAGGGGAAAAGTCGTGCATTACCAACTTCAAAAGACCACGTGTTATGTGATGTGTACATGCTTCTATATAATTCTTGTAGCGTGCATTATATTTATATGCAAGCAACAAGTCAACAACTATAATATTACTGCAATGGAGAAGTTTCCACTGAGCCATACGACACCATTTGAAAGGTCAACTAACTAGCATATGTGAAAAATCTAAAACAGTTTAATAGTCAGCAAAAAGCTCAGATAATTGTTCATCTGTCCATTCTGGAATTAAGACCTTTGAAGCCAGCTTTTCTTTCTCTTCATTTTCTTTCTTTGGTTTCGAATTCTCTTTCCATATATTGATGCAACTGTTTTCTTTAGAAATTTTGCAGACCAAGGCATCTTCTGATATTTTTCTCAGAATGTTCTGCGGGTCTCTAGACTGCTCAAATGTCCTGGTTTGGTAGTTGTCAGGAATATAACTACTGCGTGTTCGGGCTACTTCACTTGCTTTAGGGTTAAGCCGTGACATTATTTCGCAAGAATCAACTTTTTCGCTCCAAGTTTCTTGAATAGCCGATGCTCTGAATTGCGCATGATTTTCCAAGCCATTGACTAGAGGCTGTTTCATCTGCTTATTTTCTTCTGTTTTTCCTGCAAAAAATAGGAGAAAAAAAAGAAGTAATAAGAAATAATGCTGGTAAATCTGAACTGACTTGAAAAACCCAGCATGACAGCATGGTCTTGAATGCAACTATACACTGATCTAAATGTAACCTGACAGGGACCACGTTGTGCCCACCTGAACCAGACCAAACCACCCCAAGATGGGCAACCAAAAACCTGTTTGAACTCTACACTGATCCAACAAGAAACCTAAACCTGACACATGGTACCAAAATAACCTGATGTAGCCTGATAACAACTCAACCATAATCCAAATCAATTATCCCTAGCATGAAAAGCAGTCCTTACTCCTTAATCCGACTAGTATAAAGCTCTAACGAACTCCACTCATAACTCCATTGACTAAAGATGTGATTGAGTTGTACCCGATATTATCTGAATGTGAATTAAACCCACGCAACAATCTGATGCCTAAAACAACAAAAACCTGAAATGACCATAGTAAAAGAAAAAAATAGATGATCCTAACGGCAGCATCAATACCTGCAATGACCTAAAACCATGTAAACCCCAGCCTGGTCCCAGCCCAGCAGAACTTTTACAAGAAACTAGTACAAAAAACTAGTACAACTAGTACAAAAAATACATGTAAAACTAGTACAAAAAATTGACAGGATATCATGTCAAAAAGAAGTTCATACTGTCAGGTACTATTCTGGTCTTGTGGCTCTATAGCATACTGAGGATTATACTACTTCGAGAGACAGAAACTAACCGTAGTCATGAAACTTGGTTGCCACTGAAGACATTACCAGTTCTTGAGGAGCCCCACAGTTCTTTCCTAC
>CAXKVX010004468.1:0-22262 GCA_964058865.1 Eleocharis quinqueflora
TCTTCATAATTGCTGACACAGCATATGCCTTCCAATAAAAGAACATGCTATTAGTTGTATAAAATTCAAATTCTACAAGGAATATAGAACTTCTCAAAAGGCAGGTACCAGAGTACCAGACTACTCCATATCAAACTAATAGTTGTATAAAATTAAAAAAAACAAGAAAGAAAAAAACAGAGAGAGATCAGCTTATATAACTCAATGCTTAATGTTACCCTTAATTTCAAGTCATCATCGCAAAATCAAATTTGTCTTTATTATTATGTTCAGTTTTCAACTTCGAATCTTTCAAGCCAGAGGAACCTCAAAAGGCGAAACAAAATAGCAGGTACCAGACTGCTCTGTATGAAATTGCTAAAGCAGGGTACATAATATATCTTAACTGGTGTACCTTGACAGTATCATCACTAGAGTGGGCCTCGGCGACATCACACAATTTGCCAGTGATGTAAGAAGCTGAGTACTTGCCATCAGCTGTACCATATTCTCCCAAAACCCAACAAATCACCTATAGTTAAAGCAAACAATTAAGTTACCATCAACATTGCCTTGACAGAGTACAGATGCAAAGAGTTCCTTTTCTGGTGCTGGTTAAGGTAAAACCTATTTATTTCATACATTTATTTTGCATTCCTTTAACTAACAGAAACACAAATAATAATAGAAGTACGACCAACTTAAACTAGTGAAATCTCCGCTACATAAATGTAAAGAATCTTTTGGGTGAAAAAACTAGTGAATTATGTCTTAATCCAAAAGTTTATTAGACCAACTTAGACCAACTAACAATTAAGCAACCGCATCAGGCCAGATAATAGTAAGAAGAGGGAACATACTTGAAGAAATAAAGAAGGAAGCTTTGGCTCACCAAGAATCCTCAAGTAAGAATCAACCTGGAATATCACGATAAGGATATAAAAATTACAATTAGAAAATTGCATGAAGTTAAAATTTTGGTTCTGCAGATATTTTTCCAGGTTAAGGGTCCATTGAGATATGAGTCCACTCAGATATCACTAACCAGGTGACTAGGCTCAAGGTAAATTGGCATTGATGCTTATCGTCGTGATAGAACTGATCAATATTGCAAAGAAAAAAAGGATCTGTTGGGTTTGAATTGGGTAAATTCTGTTTGGTCAGGCTGGGTCCAGAATTCACATTTGTTTGTTCACTTGCTTATGTTCCAATCAGATCAGGAGGGATTGCCAATTTACTCTTATCTGAGAATTCAGGGTCAATCTGCTCAGAGCTGGTCACTGATTATTTTAAACAAAAATATCAAGTACGATACTTGTTCTGGGGTGTGTTTTAGACAAGTGTTTGGGATGGAATCAGAACCAACAAATGGAAAAGACATACAGCAGAAGATCGGAGCTGGGTATCAGCGCCCTCATCATATTCCCCAAATCCTTCTGCAATCAGCCGCATTAGATTATGCGCCACTCTCAGATTTACGAGATCTCCAGCATGCTCAAATACCTTGTTCATTGTCTGGATTTTACATTGGAAAAAATAACAATAAATCAATTAGCAAAGATGGACAAACAGCCATCTTTGGTATTGACAAAAAGAATAACCTATTGAATTTCATTGTGTTACCTTACATGCAATATAAAGAACAAGAAAATTCCAATGTAACTTACATCTTGAAGATAATTTATTGAGCAGGAAAGAAGTATCGTATAATGAAGCTTTTAAGTTAGATCCTGGAATGGTTAATCCCTGATTTCTTTCTCATTTTGAATAAATGCTTTCAGTATTTAAAAATAGTATTTTCTTACTATGGTGCCAGACAAAAGGATTCCCTTGCATATTATATAGATTGATAGAGAGCCAAAGAGGAAAAAGAACAAAAAGAAACACAACACGTTATACTTCCCGATAACATGTGCAAGAAAACAACCTCAAAAGATGAAAGCTGCAACAACTAAATTCAATCCCTAACCTCAAATTTAATGGAATCATTGATGCAGAAAGTAACATGACTCCTGTTATTCTAGAATTTAGTCTTTCAGAAAGGAAAGAAAAATGAAACAAAGGTCAATCATGCCTGCATGTTTTTACAAAACATGAGGCACATTTAACCAAGGAAATGTGAATTCACCTGGATGAACCAATGGTTGCTAGGTGCAAACTGCTCAGCAAGTTCTACACACCGTGAGGCAATCTCTGTCTTGTAGTGACTATCAGTGATGTTGATCATGTAGTCGATCATGCGGTCAACTATGACCTCAACATTGGTCGATTTTGTCATTTTGTACAGCAGTTCAAATGTCTTGCGCTTGAGAGTGTCGTCTGGATCCTGAAAAAAAGAGTAGAAGATTGAAAGAAAAATAAGACGAATGCATGAACCAGATTTACTGGCAACTTGCTCTTTTTGTGTGTTGCTTTCTGTTTAGCACAAACAGATCTCCAGGGCAAAGATGTAAGATAATGGCTCGCACTTTTCACTCATAAAATCTCAGCTTACTGGCCACATCTATAAACTTCGGTTCTAGTCACTTTCTACCAGAAAAGCATTAAAAAAATTAAAAAAAGTCGAAAGAAAATGAAACAAGATTCTTGGTCAGCATGTTTGTTCAATACTTTGCAAAAGAGAATGTCATATAATAATAGTTTTAAGGATCCCTATACAAGCATTCTATAATGGGAGGAAAAACAGTGACCAATGAGATATAGTTCAGAACAAACCTCTAAGCAATCAATGACAGCAAGCTGGTGTTCTTCAGCAATATCAGGATTTATTCTTATAAGCCGACCAAGTGCATCAATTCCCATGTACTTCAAATTATGGCTTTCACTCTGACACATATAATAATTAAACATAATGACGAATGGTGAATACAGCATCTAGTGGGGTTTGTCTCAGTACCGGACCATTCACTCACATAACTTGTAAAATTACCAATAATGAAACAAAATGCAACTATTGAAATGCAAATCTATTTATGTCTATTCAAATTCCATATTTCAAAAGTACTGAGCCTGACCTGCTGCTCACCACAATTCTCGTAAACAATACAAATAAGAACCTGAAATGTCTGTATCAATATTTGAGATTGAAATCTGCTCTCAACAAAAACATGAATTGTTTATTCCAAAATTTAATATAACAATATAAACTGACCAATAAAGTGCCCCTAGTAGTATTGTGTGGCTGTAGCAAAAAAAAATCTCAACCATGTGATAACAAAAGCAAAAATTACTAATTGGACTTGCACGATAAAAGCCAACTTTAGGGAAAGCTAACCTTGAGAAACTTAGAAGTGGCCTCTATAGCTGCATCTAGTATTTTAGAGTTGGGATAAATGGAAGAGACACAACAAACGCACTCATATATAATAGCATTTCCGATATTACTCGAAGATTGACATTTTCTAAATATCTCGATAAGAACAGCATACATGTGGCTACTTGCTTGTTTATCCCCGCTTCCAAGCAAAGCAAGAATCTTGAGTAACTTAATCTGCACATATCATATTCCAAAAACACGAGGACAGTGCAACTTTGTCAGTTCATATAATATACTGGTGTTAGTCCGACACCACACAAACACCATCCATACCTAGCAATACAGATACCACATCATCTGGCAATTCTTGGCAACTTAACCTTACACAACAGGACCAGCAGAGCATAACAGTACCTGATCGAGCATTATAGGTAATGTAACTGTACCAGTCCAACAGAAATACAGTATCTTATGAACCAATCAACACATAATTAAAATATATATGTGTGTGTACCAGACAGTGCAGTAAAGTATGGTCTCAGAATGGACTGGTAGTCTGGTACAGTCAGGATTGGTTTATATGTACCAGTCAGGTTTGGTAAACACGTACTTTGTGTTTCAAAATGAGGCCACATGAACAGGATATGCTTATGCAGCACAAGACCGTGCATAAGGATGCACCACACACTCAAGAACAGACTCTAGTTCTTTAAAATGTTCACTTGTTAGGCAAATAAAATTGACGTTAGAAGTCTATCACTTAACAAATCCAAAATTATACTAGCAGATAGTTGTAGTTATTTTGTGACAAAAATAATCCTACTATTTTGTAAATTTTGTAGTTTGTTAAGAGTAAGCATCTGCATTACTATCCGCATATCCTACGGCATATGCATCAGGCATCACTTATGCACTATGCAGTGTCCACCCTCATGCATACTGAAACCTCATTTTAAGACCGACCAGTTAGAAAAGCACAAACTAGCCCAATACTAAGAACAATCCTGTTTTTCTAACTTCCACGCATTGCTAATCAGATTTTGAATTAATTTGGCCAAAATCTTTGGAGAAATCCAGCAGATTTAAGAAAGAAATTCAGTAAACATCAATGGGAACCACACAACACTCAGATTACAGACAGACATGTATGAAAAATATAAGCAAGTGTACATGGTTACCTGGATAAAAGGTGCAGGCATATGGTGGTAATCATAGGTATTGGGGAGCCTCTTCTCAGCAACTTGCTTAAGAATGCTGACAAGACTGACAACCAAATCCTTGTATGAGTTTGCATCCTCTGAAATCAGGTCAAACAGCGGGCATAGCGTTGCCCCCATCACTCCTGTGTCATTATCACAAAGCCTCTGACATTTCATCAGTAACACATTATTCAGTAAGATGATTTTATTGGTATTGCACTGGCTAAAATGTTTAGTATGAGCTCTCATTTCCAGAAATGGTCTATTCATCCTTTAAAAGTTCTACATGTAAGGATCCAAATCGAAATGTCTCAAAACTGAGCTAGAGACAACTTACCTACCTTTCAAATACCTGAGACTGAGAGCATATAAAAAACAACCAAGGAAATTTCCAACAGAACCTATAGAAAGTAATGACCCGGGGGAGGGGGGGGGGGGCCACTTACCCACCCTGGCACAAAAAATATTTTTTCAACAGCATGCATCTTATACTATGCTTTTCTCCCAAAAAAATATGCAAAATATACTTGTGGCTTCTCCAATGTGTCATATATTTTGGCTTCTCCCTGGTAATGACTGTTCTTATTCATTCTAACTTCATAAAAAAAATATTCTCACAAAGGATGCTATCAAAATCCCAATTAATCAACAATACAACTTCTTCAAAAGATGATACCTTCCAAAATTAACAAAAACAATAAACTACCATAAGCTAATTCGAATAAGAAATTCCCAATAACAAACCAAAGACTTCAGCTTTTGAAAATTTTAATCCAACTAAGAAGGCAGGCAACATTTTTTGTGATAAAAACATACACCAGCACCCCAAATTCTGTTCAGTCTAATTTGCTTAGTTAATTTTCCAAGCAATACCACTTCAGAAAAAACTAAGTCATTCATTTTATAGTATTTCGCAAATCACCTCAATTCACAGTTTTGCAAAAATAAGGTCAATCTGGAACGGTCTTTCTAAACTGGGTCAGAGTATTCATATAATTACCTTTCTAAAATTCGAAACCAAATGTGACACCGAGCTGGGTGATTTCTGATAAAACCGGTGCAATGCCATGACTGCCTTCTTCCTGACAGCCTCCTTTGGGTGTCCCAGCAATTCCACTACCTGAGGCAACACAGCGGGAATTGTCTCTTCATTGATCAGATTACACACTGCCACTAAAGCTGCACAAACAACCAAGTAGTTGTCCGACCTCAGATCCTTCTGTATAGTATTCACTATCAGTATGATCAAATCATGTCCCTCGTCCAAGAACAAAGCCACAGTCAAGTATCCAGTTCTCTTCAGTAGTATATTATCATCATGCGCCATTTTTACAGCGTGGATGTAACCAAAGGAGGCGTCGTGGCCTAGCATCTCAGCGTAGGCCAGGCGCAGAAGGTACTCCTTCATCTTCCTACGGGGTATATCCGGTTCGGAGAGGCGGCGCCTGAGAGTTTCGAGTTCGCGCAGTATGATGCGATCTTCCTCGGATTTGGATCGTGCTTCGCCGATGGATTTGACGAGATCAAGGAATTCCTTCGAGGATCCGCCTTGGGAGCCCATGGCGAGCTCACGCCCGATCGACTTGAGTTGTTCCATGGAGAAACCACGGTCGAGTTGATAGGGGCGGAGTGGCGTGCGGTGGTGGGGGTTTAAGTGAGATCTGGATCAGATCAAGAGGTGAGTCGAGGTCTCCAGTGGGGGGAGAGAGAGAGAGAGAGAGGAGACAGAGCCACAGAGGTGAGGAGAAGTGTGATTTGGGATTATGTTGGGATGAGGTTAAGCTAAAAAAATTTAACCTCAGATGATCTGAACCGTCGAATTAAAAATAACGCTCAAAGATAAAAAAAAATACGATTTAAAAAGAATTTTTTACATTATTTACTCTTAATCCGACGGTCCAAATCTAAAAAGCACAATGGAACTCTAATTGGAACTGAAAGATGAAAATTTATCAGAGTTGAAACCATTTTTAATCAGAGTAAACAAGTGCTGAATTTTGTTATGTATCAAACAAATTCATGTCAAAAAAAATATAATAAATGGAATTATATTTTTTTGGTGTTACTGAATATTTTGTTTGAACTAACTATTACTTAAATGTTATGGTAAGAAAATCCATATTTATATTTACATATATGTATTTTTATAAAAAAAAAATTGACAATAGTTATTTGACAATTGTGACAATATTTTTCAAAAAAAAATCAAATAAAATTTAAAATTACAAACTAAGATTATAGCTATGTTATTTAGCACATAGATAGTACATCAAGGATCGATCTCCATATTGTTAAAACTTAAGATACGTGGGTAATAAAAATCATGCATATGACATCAAAATTTCAAATTCAAATTTTATTTTTAGAATTTAAGGTTTTCAAAATATATTTTTGTAGAATTATATTTTTGAATTCAGTTCAAAATAAAATTGAATTGAATTCGTGTTTATGTTATCTTATTGTAAATTTGTTATATTCAAAATGTCTCTATGTATTATATCATTGGGAGATTTTGGTGATTTTTCTATTGAAAAACTAATTTATCTTTAAAATATTGCAATCTCGCAAGTGTGGCAATGATTGTTTGTGTGTCTATGTAATCTCATGATTCAATATATAGTGAATCTTGCATCTATGAAAATGTATATTGAGAATATCATAATTATTGATTTTTGTAAGAATATATGTACAGATTTGACTGTCCTATTATCGCCGGAACAAATGTAATGCTTGCTTATTTGAACTCTTTGATGTGCATCGAAATTCGTGAAAATTTGTACGCATCGAATCTCGATGCACATCGAAGAATCAAAATGCACAAATACAGTACACGCGCAAGCACCATAACTTCATCCTAAAAGAGCAAAACTGATTTTCTTATTAGTGTTGCAAGTTTTGGATCTTGGTTTTTAATTATACGATTGTTGTCGAGATGCATTCACAGAAAAGAAAAGAAATGTCAATTCCACGTGTCTTCCTTGTCCCCCTTTGGTATCACACACAACACAGAGATCAGATTATGCACGTCAGCACGTGGTATTGGCGTAAACCTTCTCGGCTTCTCCTTTTCTTTTCCTTGAGAAAATGTTCATAGACGATCTGCGAAAGAATAAGCGTTGATTGGGCTTTTCTGGTCTTAAACGGGCTACAAACTTAAAATCTAATATTTTGTATACTGATAAACTTAACCTAGGGTTTTCAAACGCACGAAAAGGTGATGCAAATATCAACTTGTTTTTAACTGTTGTGTTTGAAGAGCGTAATGAAATTCACTTGCGTAACGTAAGGATTGTTTTTTACGTTGAACGTTGCGTTTAGTTTAACGACCAAAACGTTCAAAACGTGCATTCTTTTAACGTTTACAACTACTAACCGTGCTAAATCAGGTTGCGAGTTTAATAAAAATTTCTATATTCGCCAACGGTACTGGAGAGTATAGAAATTTTTTTAAATAAAATTGAAAAAAATTATACTTGCTAGTGATATTAGCGAGTAGAGCATTTGCAATGAGAGTACATTTGCAAGTTCCGTTTGCAAGTAGAGCAAAAAATACGAAAAATTGTCTAAACTCGCAAGTTCCGTTGGCGATGAGAGTACATTTGCAATTGTATTTTTCATTTTCTTATATATTAAATTTCGTATATTATTTTTATTAGTTAAAAAATTTTCGGGTGCCCAGACTACTACTAATCTAATACTCCTTCCAGATAACTACTAGTTTTTCTGAACATGCAATTGTGTGGTTCAAGTGTATTGAGTTGAGTATCATTGATGCTATTTTACATCTTGCAATGCATAAGCGTGTTGCTGCTAGTTATTTCAGCTTCTTCGAGTTATCTAAACTTCTATTTTAATCCATGTCGTGCCCAAATATTTGCGGATGCATGATTTTATTGTTTGTTTCTATTAATAAATTTTTAGATTTGAACTCTATAATAATTTTAACGCAAGCACCCGAGAATAAATTGAAGCTGATATATCCATTATTTCATTGATCTCTCCATCGATCAAAACATGACAGATCCAGTTGAATTCAGTTTGCATGTTGTTTTTGTTATAATGCATGTTGTTTTTTTTTATATTATGCATGTTGTTTTTGTTATTATGCATATAATTGATCGGACGCTCCACTGAAAACAAATGTCGCTACGCTTATCGATGCGAATCGCTATGCTCATCGATGCGGACTGGACGAATCCAGTTGCATTTATTTTAAAACTTGTTCTAGTTATTATGCATGTTTTTTTGTTATTATGCATGTTATTTTTGTTATTATGCAAGTAATTAACATATAAAATAATACAAACAACATGCATGATAACAAAAACATCATGCATAATAACAAAAACATAATAAATCATAAATAGAACAAAAAATATAATGAACTTAACATATAAATAATAAGTATTTTAACTGCTACGCAGTTATTAGATGCACACTAACAAAAACAACATGCATAATAACGAAAACAACATGCATCATAAGTAAAACAAATTTTCGTCAGAACTCAAATAGACGCATCCAATGAGGATCAATGATGGGATCGAACTTGGGATCGGAAGAACATTTTCCAATTGAAAATGTGAATCCATCTCAAGCTTTTAAAAAACGAAGTTTAAACTTCGATTTAACCGTTTTAATAGGAAAAACTTGTCATGGCATTAAGTTTTCAAGAAAAAACGTTTTTTAACTGATTTTCTGCAGTTTAACGGTTTAAACTCCGTTTAAATCGTGTAAATCCGTTAAAATCCATTAAAAACAGGCCGTTTTAACACCTTTTTATTTTTATTTTTTTCTTTGTGTTTTTGCTGGATGATTACTGTAATGTACTTGATGATTTGTCAACTTGTTGGATTAATTTAGTTTTTTAGTTTTTTACCACTTTACTTATTTGGGGTTAGTTATTAAGAGCTTATTCAGGTAGTTATCAGTGTTATGATGGTGTAGATTGTTTGGGTACATTCTAAATTCTAATTATAAAACATATCAGATCACATCATGCATATTTTTAAATAATGAAAAATAAAACAACAATGCTAATAATAATGTTAAATATATTATACAGTACGTAATTACATAGAGTCATACAAATGACAAAAAGTGTGTATGTTTGCACCATAATTTGGTCTTAAATAAATAAATAATAGATAAAAAATTGTTGACCAATTTTTAATTTAATTTTCGTATAATTCCGTTTTAACGTTAAATCGTTAAGCGACCACCTCACCGTTAAGGATCATTAAACGTTTTTTAAAAGCTTGATCCATCTCTTAACGATCAGTCCCAGATTTGAAGTTATTGTAATTTAAAGAACAATAACAATAAAAAGAGACATTCTCCTCTTTCATCTCTAGAACTATTTTGATATTCTTCGAAAGAATTAATTCAGGAGCAGAGCCAGCACAAGCCAGAGAAGCAAGCATCCTCTCAATTTAAAAAAATTGACAAATCATAAAAAATTCTTTGAAAGAATTTTTTGCGAAATAATTTTGTATATTTTTATGATTTGTCAATTTTTTTAAATAATCATATATATTTAAAAATATGTAACATTTTGTCCTCCGAAAAAAATTATAGATTTTGCCTCCCAAAGAAAATCGACCAGCCCCTGAATTAACTTAGATATTTTCAACATAATAGCATTTAATATAACATGTATCAACGGAGCCAGCATTTGCCACATTCATGCAGAAGTGAACTAATTGATTTTCAACCTTTCAGTATATTTTTTTGTAGAATGATCCAATGCTCATGTTTTTGATGTCACGTCAACGTTTATAAAACTAAATTTTAATTAAATATTTTGTAAATTCTTAAATATTAAACTAATCAATTGAATATTCTTATATATATATATATATATATATATATCATATTTATATTGTAGGTGCTAAAAAACATTGAATCATCTTAGTTTTTATCTCGATAGTCATCAAAAGTTAACAAAATCAACAATTCAAGTCAGACAATTATGAATCATTAATTTTGTTAGCTCTTGATGGCTATTGAAATAAAAATAAAGTGGTCCAATATTTTTCTATAGATACAATATAATATATATGAAATATTCAACCAATTAATTTTAAACTTTTAAAATTTAAAAATTATTTAATTAAAACCTAGTTTTATGAGCATTAACGTGGTACCAAAAATATGGCCATTTGATCCCTTTTGACCTTTTTTTTAATTCTACATCTTTCTCTTTTTATTTTATTGTACATAGATTCCCGCTTTTAAAATATGAAGATATGTCGTTGTTAAGAGAACAAAAGACAGAAAAAATATTATACATGTTGTTACGAACTCGACACACGGATTAATGCACTGCAAGCGTCACAGGAGGAGAAGTCCTTTATCTCTTTCACTTTTTTTTTTTTTGACTTGATTTATCTCTTTCACTAGTGGACATATCACATATATCCGTTCAGATACGGACAAACCCTGTCAGATAGAGATTCACTAACCTCTCCATTCCGTTAACACAGGAGACATCCTTTTACTAAAGATTTCCACAAACCTCCATTGACTATTTGACTGGACGTCTATACCAACAAAAAAATCGTTTGGAGGTCTTGAGAGGAATTCTAAAATAGACTATTATCACAACAAAGGAAAATTTTCAAAAAAGATCAAAGAAATAATTTGTTAACAGATAAGGCTAATGACAAGTTTCACAAAAAATTCAAGACTGCAAATATTACTGCGCTCATAGTAAAATTTTTTTTTTTTATTTTTACGCATTTTTGCACTGTTTTTGCGCTCTAATTACAGTTCTAAAAAAACTCGATCAATGTATATTTCTATAGATAATAATAATAATACTAATATTAATAAAATTATAAATATTGATTAATTTTTTTAAAAAATAGTAATAATATTAATAATTCTAAGAAGTTTAAAAATTAAAAATAATAATAGCAATAATAATAAAAATTATTAATATTATTAGAAGAGTATTAATAATATTAATAATACTAAGAGGATTAAAAATTAAAGATAAATAATATTATTATAATGTTTTAATTTCAGTTATTATTTTTCATATATGTTCAATTTTTATTTTTTCTACATTTAGGGGCGCAAGTATGTGTGAAGTTGTTGCTGTAATCTGTAGAGAAGTTTCAGATTTCAGTTTTTCAGAGATGCAAGTAATACTTGCTCTTGTTTTCATGTTTTTAGCATTTGTTATTGTATGTTCTTTACAATTGGCCCATATGTCAGTGAGAGAAATTACTTAGGAGCGTAAGTAATACTTACGTCCATGTTTCTTCGAATAATATAATATAGCTGCAATCTACTTTCTCTCCAAACTCACCTCCATTTTTTCTCCTTTCTGTCCCGAAATTCTCCTTGCTCTTCATAAACCCTAAACTCCAATTTAATATTTCTCCCTCAAAAACTCACACACACAATGTTTATTGTTAGTTTTTATATTGGAGGATATATCCAAAATGGACCGCATGATGTTCATTACTCAAAAAAAGCTACCGGTAATTTTACGGTGCATGACGACATAACACTCGGTGAATTGGAGACCAACTCTATCAGTGGATGGGAATTTCGAGATCAACACATGATTCGAAGATATCAACGAGGTTCAATGTCGGATTACAACTTACTCCTCCGGTAATGTTTTATATCGAGTTACAACTTTTGAGTAATGATACTTGGAGACTTACAATTAACCATTCGGTCCAACCGGATACTTTTGCAATGATTGAATTGTATATTGAGCCTAAAGCTCATTCAAATATACCAAATCAAAGTTGTGCGAGTGGTAGTCGAGCTCATGAAACCTCAAATACATATGTTGAGGCAATAGCAAGTAGAATGTGTGATGCATCGTTTGGTACCAATTGTTATGAACCAAATACAACCTCAAATAAAAATCAATTTGTCACAAAAGAAGAAGATGATTATGAGGATTTGGAATTTAATATTGGATTGGATGATATTAATCCGAAGTAACGGGTTGAGATTTTAGTAAGGCAAGATACAATTCCAATTGACAACACATGTGGTAATAATGATTTCATGAATATGAATTTCACACCTTTCGAAAATTCGAATTATATGCACCCCAAAATGTAATCAGATGTGAAAATGAACTAGGGGCATGAGTATTATATGTGCCGCAAATGCTACTCTCAATGACACGTGGACTTAGTGGTGACATAAAAAATGGCCCGACAAAACTCATGCCCTTTCTTAAACTCAACACCTCTAACACACACCCTCTGTCGATAGACCATTCTTATTTCTCGTAATGTATGACAAAATTCTACTTATACATATTCTAATTTTAATAAAACACTCAATTATTTTGGAGTATTATTATTTTAACATATTACTTATATTATACTTCTCTATTTATTGTTATTATTATTTTATTCTTTATATTTATTGTTATTATTATTATTATAATCATCACTATTAGTATTATTAAAATTATTTTTACTAATTTTATTAATATTAGTGCTTTCATAATTATTGCTAGTATTATTAAATTTGGGTTTTGTAGGAGACAACTGAACTCCACACCTACAAAAACAATGCAAAAATATTTGGAAATCGAGGAAAAAAGGAAATTTTAGTAGGATCCAAGTAATACTTGTGTTTTTTATCATCTATGAAATTTATAAGTTGCCATTTATCCTACCTATTAAATAATTTGTTTCTTTTACCCTTTATAAAAATTTTCCTCTTACAACTTTATATAAGAATAAGATACATTTCACCTGGACAGATTTTACTCTAAACAAATCATCCCAAGTACACTACAAAACCATCCCATACCAGTATACCACCTCTCTCATACAAACAAACAAATCATCTCTCTTCTTCTCTCTTTTATCTCTTAGCGTTATCTTTCTCGTTTCATCTTTTCAGATCTGTCGAAACGGGGTTGAATTAGTGTTAGATTCGAGTTATTGAATTGAGGAGCGACCTGAGAAACACACAATGGTGGAGGGAAATGGATGCTGTGCGAAGAAGGGGCCAGGATATGCATCTCCGATTGAAGCCATGAGTGGACCTAGAGAGACACTTATCTATGTCACTTGCGTCTATAATGGTATTGATTTATTCTCAGTATACTGAAGCTCATGCTGTCGTGCATGCTCTTTTTGGCTCTGTTTTTACTTTTTATTTCTAAATTTTAATTTTCTTCATTTCATTTTAAAGTCGTGAATGAGTTCCTCCTCAATTTGAATCAGAGTCAGTTTATTCTAGGTTTTACCTGATTGGTTGGGTTTCAGATGAGCGAGGTTTTGGGTTAATTTCGTAATTTTTGTCAAAATTGATCATGTGTATATGAGGCAAGTTCAAAATTTTCAATGAAATTGTTTTGGGATTGAATTTGAAGGACTGGAATAGGTACTGAAAATGTTTTTTTTTTCTAATTATATAGTGGATTGGATATATTTTCGGTTTAAAAGGCTGAGAAGCTTGCTAGAATAAGTTTGATTTTTTAGTTCTACTTGATCTTCAGGGGAAAAAAAAGGAGGAAAACAAGAATTTGACTTCAGTTTTTACACGCAATAGTGATGCATGCAACTATAGAAATTTATTAAAAAATGAAACTTAAGCATGTCTTACGTATGAGCCTAAAAAAAAATTTCCATAAGGAGAGCAACAATCATTCCCAATTACAATGTTTGAAGTAATTCATAAGCTTCTGTTGAAAATGTGCTTTGTTGAATATTGTTATTAATCCTTACTGAAATTAAAAAAAGGGACAAATATAATCCAATATATTCAAGGAAATAACAAATAAATTTCGTACTTTTCTTCCAAATTTTATTTTGATTCGTAGGTACTGGAATAGAGAAACCAGACTTCCTTGGAACGGTAGATGTGGACCCTAACTCACCAACCTATTCCCAGGTTATACACAGATTACCAGTACCATATGTTGGTGATGAACTGCACCACTCGGGCTGGAACTCATGCAGCTCCTGCCACGGTGACCCCACAGCGAGTCGGCGTTTCTTGATCATGCCTTCTTTGTTGTAAGTTTCTGATAGAACTATCATTTCCTTCCTAGAATTGCATAGCAATATTATATGTACAATCCTGGAAAATTATCAATATCTCGGATTTTGTGATGAACATGTGAAATGCTACGTATATATCCCTTCTTTCTTAATTTCTTGAGTACCCAAGCCTCCTTACACAAAAACCTCTAAAAGTATCACATGAACTCCCTTACAGAACAATATAATTTAATCTTCTGTCAAAATTAGTACTTTCAAATATGATTTGTCCCCAAAACTTTTAAATGTTATCTAAGATTGTTGTAAAATTTGTCTTCAGGATAATTCTCATGTTTTATGCAGGGTGCACTGCATATAGACGTGCTATTTTAAAATTCTTTCAGGGTACAGACTAATTATCTCATGTATGCTGTTCTTTCTTTTCTATTTTTTAAGGTCAAGCCGAGTATATGTGGTTGACACATTAACCGATCCCCGGGCCCCATCATTACACAAAGTAGTGGACCCCACTGAGATAGCAGAGAAGACAGGCATGGCCTACCCGCACACCTCGCACTGCCTCGCATCAGGTGATGTCATGATCTCTTGTCTTGGTGATCCTCAGGGTAATGCAAAGGGCAATGGCTTCCTCCTCCTTGATTCTGAGTTCAATGTCAAGGGAAGGTATATAATGCAATCTCCTTACTACTTGAGGATAATGGCACTGATGAAAGCCGGTTGGTATTGTACCTATGTCCTATTTGTTACCAAATAACAGTGCTCTGTGTTGTCTTTTCCCTTGGAATTTTTGTACCTATCTGGGACTTGAAGGGCTGATTTAGGCCTAGGCAACTTATAGGTGCATGACTGAGGTTTGATGATGTACTTTGAGAGAATTGATTGTTAAATCATATTTCTTTGGGCTTAATAGCAAGATTTAGGTCAACGTTGAGCTCATTTGAGGGCTGAATAACCTAAAATTAGTGTTGAACTAGCCTTTCAGACAACTGAACTTAAAAGCATGCTTACTGTATGTTACTGGCTCCAAAATCAGGTGGGAGAAGCCCGGTCACAGCCCGACATTTGGATATGACTACTGGTACCAGCCAAGGCACAAGACCATGATCAGTTCCTCCTGGGGGGCCCCATGTGCCTTCTCCAAGGGTTTCGACCTTCAGCATGTGAAAGATGGTCTTTACGGAAGGCACCTCCATGTTTACAGCTGGCCTGATGGGGAATTAAAACAAACACTTGACCTAGGCAACTCAGGACTTCTCCCTTTGGAGGTAATTTTAATCTTCATGTGATGAACTTTCAAGAACCATTGCATAGCAAAGTACCATCCAGATTTAGCTCATTTGCAAATCAAATTACTATTTGTCATATAATTATAAACTCACAACCATTGTTTTTGGGAGTGTTTGTAGACAGCATGGAATCCTAAAGTCAAGTGTACGTTGCATTGTATTGACAATTTAAATGATTCTCTTACCTACCCCTTTTACCCCATTGAAGGAGGCCTCAAGTCCACCTAAAATAAAATTGATAAGCTAGAAGTTGAGAAAAGACTGTAATGACCGATGTATAGTGGTGAATGCGGGAAAAGTGCCTTGGCTGTTTATGAAAATAGAACCATGACAATTATGTCTTGAACTGACCTTTATTTTAGAGATGAATCTGTATGTATGCAAGTAATACAGGATGTAGCAACTCTATGCATATATGATAAAAGTTATGGTTTGAATATGAAGGTAATCTTGTTAACTGGTTGAGTTTTCTCTTTTACTGCAAAGGGAATCTATTTTATTTATGTTGGGGGCAAGAAAAAACAGTGAAACTATGCTTCGTTTACATTAGCATGATAAAAAGATATTTCTGGTTAAATTATTTATTCATGCCAACTAAAGCCAAATTAAGAATATTCCTAATGTCACTGATGTCAGCCTTTTGAAATTACTGGCTTAGGAGCAAGTTTTTTTAACAGCTCTACTTTTTATTGCAATTGTTTTTTGTTATTGATAAAAGTAGGGAGTAAACACTGCCAGTTTCAATGAAACAAAGAACTTACAGTACATTTGTACAAACACCAAACATCTGGTACTACAGAATGTTTCTGTAACTCCTAAGCAAATCCTACCTAGCACAATAGTCTGATTATTCCAAAACATACAACAACAACAAAGCCTTTATTCCCAAACAAATTGGGTATTATTCCAAAACATACAATATTAAAAAAAATACTACATTTGGCCCCAATTCAAAGAACTTCAAGAGAACAACACAAAGCCTGTCATTCAAACAGATTTTTCAATCAATCAGTTATTCAGTTACACAAAAGCTCCAGCTATTACTTTAAATCTCATCATCTTTTTTTCATCTCTTCCACTTTTTGTTGCAATTGTAGATAAGGTTTTTACACAACCCTTCAAAAGATACTGGGTTTGTGGGATGCGCGCTTACAAGCAACATGGTCCGCTTTTTCAAGACGGCTGATGGATCTTGGAGCCATGAGGTTTGTGCCTTCCTGTGTTTTTAACTTATTTTTGTAGATAATTAAAGAGGTTAAAGATGTTCTCCTTCCGACAACTGGATACACTATAGTGCATTTTACTTGCAATTTGCATAAAGTGCTAACTTTTCTTTTCTTTTCTTTTATTTCTCTGTTTATACAGTTGTCAATATCAGTAAAACCATTAAAGGTGAAGAACTGGATTTTACCAGAAATGCCAGGTCTGATAACCGACTTCCTCCTATCTCTAGATGACCGCTACCTCTACTTTGTCAACTGGCTGCATGGTGACATTAGGCAGTACAGCATTGTGGACCCTGCCAACCCCGTTTTGACCGGTCAAATCTGGGTTGGTGGCCTCCTTCAAAAGGGCTCTGATGTGGTGTACCTCACTGATGATGGTGAAGAGGCTCAGTTTGACATGCCTTTGGTCAAGGTATGTATAATTGTTTTATTGTCGTCTTTTTTATGCATCATTTTTCAGTTCTTGTATTTTATTGTTTGATTGGAGAATTTTGGGTCAGTCTAGGTTAGTATGGTTGAAATGTTAACTGTACAAGTATATGGCCACGTTGGGTTTTAAATTGGAGCCATACATGTACATAAACTGATTGTGAACACTGCTACAGTAACGCACAAGAGTCCAGTAACAACTAATGGCTTCTCTCCATTACCAGGAGCTTAGATAAGAACTCCTGGACTCAGTCACTGGTTTAATGAATTTGCTTTCATCGACTCAAAGTTGTTCTTGTTAATTAGGGAAATCGGCTGAGAGGTGGGCCCCAGATGATCCAGCTAAGCCTAGATGGAAAGCGGTTGTATGTGACCAATTCACTCTTTAGTGTATGGGACAACCAATTCTATCCCGACCTCTCCAAGAAAGGATCCCACATGCTACAAATTGATGTGGATACAGAGAAAGGAGGGTTATCCATTAACCCTGATTTCTTTGTGGATTTCGGGGCTGAGCCTGATGGCCCCGCCCTGGCGCATGAAATGAGGTATCCAGGTGGAGACTGCACTTCCGATATCTGGATTTAAGCTTATCCAGCTTTTAGTGTTTTGTAGATGCTTTTATGAAATTCAATGGTTTCTATGTAGATGGTGGTTGAGGCTAAGACCTATCCGAAAGTTTTTATTCAGGGTGTGTTATGTAATAATAATAATAATAATAATAATAATGCACACAGTGCACAAAGCACCATTGTAATTTATGGGACATTTTATAAGGCGAATAAGAAGACCTTAGCTTTGATCTAAGCATAAAAAACATACCGCAGTTGCAGGGGAAGCATTTCCATTGAGCCTTACGGTTCATTATATATACATTTGGCAATTGGCATGGTCAAGTAGTTGCAAAACGCCTGCCTCTTCCACATCAATTATCTTCAAATTTATACGAGCTCATATCATTAATTCACAATAAAATTCATATGCCTGGGCAATATACTCTATTTGACTTATTAAATTTCAAAACTAGTATTTCTTCTTTTTTTTTTTAATTTAAAGATTGTTTAGCATTGTTAGTACTGTAAAGAGAGAAGTATATCAGGAAATTTCTTCCGAAGTTCTCGTTCTTCTCCTCAATCAGAAATCGGACTTGATCAAGATAAAAACAAAAAAGGAACAAAAAATAAATTATTTAAATGTCACCATAAGAGAATGTTAGAACAAGGCATGGTATCACCTATTTTATGATGTCTTTTTTTGTGTGTTGCCCTTGTCAAAGTTAATAATTAGTCTTATCAATTCTGTCTTAAGGCCCACCTTCTGGTGTACGAAAGTAATAATAAGACTGTACATGAGGGTGAGATTAATTATACTTGAAATGCAGGGGATGGTGGGTTCCGGCTCCTTTGGACCAGAAAAGTTTGAAACACTTAGTTTAATTTTCTAATTGAATTTAATTAAAATATAAGATTTTAGCTACAATTTTGATTAATATTGGAATTTTTTATTAAAAATTGGTATAATTTGATCAAAATTGAATTTTAATATCTTTATAATATTAAAATTAGATTATACTTGCAAATCGGACTCCCTAACTCAGTGTTCTAAAATTAGACTATACTTGCAAATCGAACTCCCCTAACTCGGTGTTCTGATTCCGCCCCTGTTGAAATGAGTCTTTTTTTAGTAAACAAACTAGAATTGCATTAATTTTATGGCAAATTGCTTTAAATACCTATTTTGGCGGGTTCATTAACAGACCTAGCACATCAAATGATAAAGCTAGTTAATTAGTTCGATTTATTCTTCATTTTTTAATTTTTCTTTTTGTGCATAAATCAGATCATGTGTTGCTTTCTTTTAAGTCTCTCTTTAGCAATCCAAATCCCAATGAATCATTTTTTTAAAAAAAAGAACTCTACAGATGGAATATTAATTCAGAAACATAAATAAATAATTCTTGGTAAAATACAATGTTGAAGTCAGCAGCACCCAAATTACACATGACATTTTACCAAAAGTGTGAATTGGTTAATTAGTTGGCACCAGCATGAATATTAACTTTTTGGCTTAGTTGGGGACAAGTAATTACGCGTTGTATTTAGTTGTGCAATAGTTGATTGTGAATCCTATAAAATAGGCATATTCTTGTGTTATTTTGTGGTGAGGATCCTCTAGTGTTCATGATTTCATGAGAGAATGTAGAAGAAGTGTTATATAAAATTGTTGCAGTCTAATAAATTTTAGTTTGTTGCAGTCTAATAAATTTTGGTTACTACTTGGGATTACTAAAAACATGTCGTTGAAATAAAAATAAAAAAAGGAATCGTTGATTTCTTCCAGGTCCAACTAATCGGTTCATAGACCTGTATAAATATTAGATGATCGTACATACCAGAACATCACAATTAAATAAAAATTCAAACAAGCAAAATCCATAAACAAGGCTGTCAACAATGAGAGAAATAAATTTATAAACAAATAAACTATTGACAACGATATATTTGCTGTCTCTTAAAAAATAAAGATCCAAATAATAATTCCACAGACTGTACATCTCCTTCCCTGGCAATAAAGGAGACCAAAAAAATGGCAGTTGAAATGGTGAAGTTGTTCCTCTTTGGCTTGAGCACAGCATCTAACATGGTATTTGCAGCCATATTCAAGGGAACTGCTCTTCTAGTTGTCACTATATTGCGGGTCATACAATTACCCGGCTGGGCTGTAAACTGTCTCCTATGTATATTCAAACAATCCATCACAACTGCAGTAGAAACAGCTCTTGACACCACTGGAAAATTGCTTGTGTCAGCTGTTGAAACAGGATCAGAATTCATAGCTAATGCGACTACGACTGCGGTGAGCTCGTTCGCAGAGGCGGTGACGGTGCAAAAGCAATTAATGGATAATACAACTGCTGAGGTGTATGAGTTAGCAATGGAGACGGGTGTCAGAATTGCGACGAGCTTCTACGAGAATTTCTGGGAGGCTGTTGATATTTTCAAGAATCACACTGCAACAGCAAATACATAAGTAGATGTTCTTTGTTTTCGTTCCTTTTTAATCAAAATTTTGGATGGAGAATCCCCTTTCCCTTTCAGATATTACCATGTACTAATTCTTGTTGCTTAAGGTTCTTCTTTCTTTGTAAATTTAATTATACAATGCATGTAAATACTTGGCTCAAATGTGAAAACAGAGTTACACTTTAGTCTGTACCCATTGTAGTTTGACTTGTCTTAATATTGTTCAATCTTGGTTTAAGCAGAGATTCTTACAAAAAATCAATTCCGTTTCTCTTTCTCTGGTCGTGATTGATCGTATTTGTTTTTCTTTTGCAGAAGGTCCTTGTATTTGTCTGAGCTAGCTATTGAGTCAGGTATTTCCACTTCTGTTAATGAATCAAGCCTTCTGGGTACCACTTGATTTTTTTATTTCACTTGATAGGTACCAACTGAGTACCTTAGATACAAGAACCATAGATGTTAGTATCTTACGATACGCGATGTGTATCTTACGGTTCGATACGAGTCAAAAGGTGATAGATACGTATCTTACGATTCGATACGAGTAGTGAAACTCAAGGGTGAGTCGCCATTTCTCAAGATAAATACTTTAACATGCAAGGAATATACATCGATATCAACTGACAGTTATCAATATATTTAAAATTAAGATGATTTTTTTAGTTATTTAGACTTTTTTTGTTACATACTAATTACTACAATTTTTTGTTTTTAAAAATAGCTTAGCGTTTCTAAACGACACGATATGATATAAAATTCACCGATACACGATACATTTTACGATTCAACAACTATGACAAGAACCATAATTTTCGAACTAGATATATCAAAATCACTATATCAAAATCACTATATACCAAAAGCACCTGTTGCTATATCAAAATCACTATATACCAAGCCTGCTATATCAAAATCACTATCATGAATTTTCGAGCCAGATTGCTTTTTCAAAAGCTATAAAAAACTGTTGTATCCAAGAATGCTATATCAAACTAGCTGTATCATAGATTTTCAAATTTGTGGGAAACCAATCTCACGATGCTGTATTTTTGGAGTTTCTTTCAAATTTTAGATTCAAGAGAACTTGACAATTTGTTCGCGTCTCGGCTCTTGAATCTTTCGTCAGATGGTCTCGCTTATCTTTTCCTCGTTTACCTTCGCAATTGCAGAACAAAATTTTCGAGGTAATCACACCATCTATTTCACTCTTATGTCTTTTACATTTTCTTACGCCAAACCCTTTCTTCCACCATAGTAATTCCAAAATGACCATGCTTTGTCTATTGTTTGAAATTTCATATCCAACTGAGATGCAAGATCATCTTCTTTATCAATTGTCATTGTTTCACTATTTTCAATGACATATATTATCTACAATACAGAAATACCATCACCGTCATAAATTGAACAATTAAGATGATATAACATGAGAAATAAAATCAAACTTCTCTGGTTTTGTACTTCGTAAATTCAACAGCTAAATTCTGATTTGGATGTTTAATTGAGCAACTGGGCCGAAAGCCTAATCAAACTTCATACATTGAACAACTAAATTGATTAACATTGCTTTGTATACAAAAATAATAGAGAGCAATCATCAGATAAGCCAAATCAAACTAGTCTACCCATTACGGCTCCAACTGATTTTAATACAAAATGGGAGATAGCAATCATCAGGATAAGGGGTCCGAATTTGCTGCTTGCTTCCCTGCTTGTCTTCGATCCGACCGCTCGATCGCCACGGACGGCTATGATTTGATTCAGGGGGCAGATGCTTTGGCCGTTAGATGAGTTTTGAACGGTCCAGATCGAAACAAGCAGGAAAACAAGCAGGGATTTACGAGCAGGAGATCCGGTTCCCAGGATAAG
>CAXKVX010004469.1:0-26210 GCA_964058865.1 Eleocharis quinqueflora
CAAACCGTTATAACGGTTATCAACCGTTGTATAATGGTTTGCTCAGCGTGTACAGACTTACAATTTTCTTGAAAATTCTCAAAATGACAGAAGCAACCGTTATATAACGGTTGACAACTGTTGTAACACTTGTATACAATTTTGAAAATTCAGAAATTCATAAAAAGGTCCAGATTGAACCGTTATATAATGATAGCCAACTGTTGTAACGGTTGTATACGAATTTAGAAATTTTAAATTTGTAATGGGACCAGATAAACCGTTATATAACGGTTTCATATCGTTATAACGGTTAAAGGAATTTTTTTATTTTTCTGAATATACATACCAAATTTGAGAAGTTCCAAAGTGAACCGTTATATAACGGTTTAAACCGTTATATAATAGTTACATCTAAAGGGACAAATTTTAGTATTTTGTTCAGAAATTCAAGGAACCAGAACCAACCGTTATGTAATGGTTACAACCGTTATAACGGTTTGGACTGTTCTGTACAGAATTTTCTAATTCTGAAAGGTTGTATTGTGAACCAAAATACCTGACCAATTATTTTAATTTAGTGGTCTGTTTAATGAATAATTTTGAATCATAATAGAACTATTAAAGTATACATCTTAGTAAATAAATGATTATGATATCATCTCGCCAAAGTGAGCTCTCATATCAAATGATTATTTATTTTCTAATTTATAAAATGTTATATATATGTTGTATGTAAGTACTAGATCGGCCCAAAGGAAGGACAATACTTAGTTGAATCATATATAAATGGTTAGTGGTAAATAAATGGTTGATAATTATAATGTTAATATGTGATTAGTACATCAGCCCAAAGGAAGGTGACTAAATGACATATAAGGAATTATCATATTTTATTTACTACGCCTAATTGTTGGACAATATTAACTGACTCCAAAGAGCACTTAGTATTGAAAAATGATTAGTAGATGAAGTGTTCTGATTATGATTTAATTTTATTATTAAAGTCTAAGGTTTTAAACGTGTTGCTTGTTCTTTGAAATTTTTTCCAGCAAATATTGCTAGTGTTAAGGATATAGTGCGCATGAGATTGAAGTGCATGAGCTGTAAGGAAATCAAGGCAAACATTTTCTGGCGCTGAAAATCAATTAAAATCAAATGATCTCCTTCAATTGCTCTCTTTGGCGCTGAAGACAAACATGGTAATGTATCAATGAAATATTCGTTAATTAATCAATACAGCAGCGCAAGACTCACAATCCGGCCTTCAAATTATTATCCCACATGGGTTGATTTTTGTACCTCAAGCTCTTTGCTCTCTTATATAAACCTTGTCATCTCACACTTTTGAAATCATCCCATTCCATCTCACTCTCTCTTCTTCTTTCTTGGCCGAGGCATTTGCTCTTGGCCGAGAAAATCATTTTTCTTCCTCCATTGGCAAGGTCTTCATAGGAGCAAGCGGGCTTGACGGTGCAAGACGGCGTCTCTTCTTGAGTTGCAAGAAACGGGTTTTATTTTCTCTTTTCTTTTAATTTTATTAGAGATGTTTGTTTTAGCTTTCTTAGTTATTCTTGCGTTTGTTGTAGCCATGAGAGGGTAATCACCTCTCTAGGACCTTAGGGGTAGCTATACAACTTGGTCTTTAGTATTTGAATTGTTGTAACCGATTTGCTATTGGATATTGCTTCTTTGATTTAATTTGTTTATTAGGGTTTGATAGATTGAATTGAGAAATCGTTTGTCGAATCCCGACTAAGAAGAAGCACTTAATCGCTATCGTACCCGAGAGGGACCTTAGCTGATTGAGAGACGAGTTAATTATATTTGAATTGCGGTATCATAGCGTAATTACACGATACCGAGGTTTAGGGATAATCAACCATGGTGCGTACGTCAATTCTAGCGTAATTTGAAGTTTGATTAACCCTCGACTTCGGTTTACGTTAGAGCCTATATTAGCTCGGGAGACCAACTGCTAATACCTACCATTGTTCACCTTGACCTATTCCATAGCGGTTGTTACATTAATTGAATTGCTAAAGAGAAGTTGAATAGTGAACCTAAGGGCCTAGACCTCCAACCTTGATCACACAAAAACTCTTAATTGCTTTGCTTATTTTAATTTTAATCGGTTAAGAAACAAACATTCAATCTCCAACTTTTTACTTGCTTAGAAATTTTAATCGTTCGGTTCTATTTAGAAATCGACTTGTCCTTGTGTTTGACATCCAATTCGTACCAACGACATCGTACACTTGCGATTAAATACGGTATTTGAGTAATTAAAACTTGAGAAATAATAGTATATAAATACCGCATCACCACTACAGCTAAGGAATTCTTGGCTGATATTGAGCAGAGATTTGTAAAGAATGAGAAAACCGAGATGGATAATCTCTTAAAGAAATTCTGCTCAAAACAATATTCTGGTAATGGTAACATAAGGGAGTACATCCTTGAGATGACTCATATGGTTTCAAAGTTGAGGGCCATGAAACTAGATGTGTCGGATGACATAATTGTTATCATGATCCTTAACTCGTTACCTCCTAAGTTTGGACACTTTCTTGTGAGCTATAACTATCAAAAGGAAAAATAGATAGTTAATGAGTTCATATCTCATTGTGTTCAAGAGGAGGAAAAGTTGAAGAATGAAACTGTAGAAAGCGCTAATGTTACCACTACTTCTACGAAAAAGGGGAATAAGAAACGCAAAGCTGCAGATAAGATTAAGGATAAGAAATAAAAGAAACAAAAGGATGCCAAGGGCAAACAGCCGACTGCCCCAACGGGGGCGGAAGTATGTTACTTTTGTAAAGGAAAGGGACATTACAAGAGGGAGTGTACAAACTACCAAGCTTGGTTAGCCAAGAAGGAAAAAGAAAGGTACATTTTACTCTTTAGTTTGTTCTGAAGTTAAGTTTCAGTACCAATAGACACTTGGTGGATCGATTCTGGTGCTACCACTCACATTTCTTTGTCTATGCAACGATGCCTGAGTCATCGAAGGCCAAGTGATGTTGAAAAATACATTTACTCAGGGATGGCAATAGGGCAGAGTTTGAAGCTATTGGACATTTTAACCTTTTACTAAATTCTAGTTTTTATTTGGATTTGTATGGGACATTTGTAGTATCGTCATTTAGGCGGAACTTAATTTTTTTTCTAGTTTAGACAAGAATGGTTTTTCTTGCATATTTGAAAACATAAATTTTAGGTTGTTTCATGAATCTAAATTGGTTGGATTTGGAAAAATGTCTGAATATGATAAGCTTTATGCTTTAAGAGTTGTTGCTTCGACTAATGAATCCTTGCATACTAGTACTCAGAATGTTAAACGGAAATTAACTCACAAGAATTCAAGTTCTTTATGGCATAGACGACTAGGTCACATTTCTCGCAAGAGATTGGAACGTCTTGTCAAAAATGAAATTCTTGATACTTTAGACATGTCGGATTTTGATCTGTGCGTACAATGTGCTAAAGGAAAACAAACAAAAGTCCGAAAGTATGAAGCTAGACGTGCAACAGATGCATTGGAACTAATTCACACGGATATTTGTGGACCATTTCGTACGGCTACCAGAAATGGACACACTTATTTTATTAGTTTCATTGATGATTATACACGTTATGGCTACATATATTTAATTAAAGAGAAAGCGCAAGTTTTAGACATGTTCAAATCCTTCAAGGCTGAGGTTGAGTTACAGCTCGATAAAAGGATTAAACAAGTCAAATTGGACCGTGGAGGTGAATACTACGGTCGATATGACGGTTCGGGTGAATAATGTCCAGGGCCTTTTGCTAAGTCCTAGAGGAAAATGGGATTGTGCCACAATATACCATGCCAGGTTCACCTGCCATGAACGGAGTTACAGAAAGGCGCAATCGTACATTAATGGAAATGGTGCGTAGTATGCTTAGTCACACTACTTTATCATTGTTCCTCTGAGGTGAAGCGCTTAAAGCCACATCTTACATTCTCAATCGTGTACCAACTAAGACAGCTATTAAAAATCCATATGAGTTGTGGACTGGACGTAAACCTAGTTTACAATATTTCAAGATATGGGGTAGTCCAGCTGAGGCTAGACCTTATAGGGCAAATGAAAAGAAACTGGACGAAACGATAGTTAGCTGTTATTTTGTTGGGTACGCAAAAAGGTCACGGGGGTACAAGTTTTATAATCCTACAAATAGAACTATATTCGAGACAAATACAATTAAGTTCTTTGAGGATATTTCGGTTCTAGAGGAGAATAATATGCATCAGTCTATTAATTTAGATGATGATCAATCAGATGATACGGAGATGCAAATCGAACCAGTGATTGGTGAGATTGCACAAGGTTCAAATACATCTGATGATTCATTTTTGCACATTGGTAGTCCTAGTCGGGTTGTACAGGAAACTATACATATCGAAGAGGATGACATACGGACTGTATAAGAAATTGTGCAGAACGATAAGGACGTGCAAGTACAGGATGATGCAATTGAGGAACCTTCAATATCTCAAGAACCTGTGTCTTTAAGGAAGTCCACTCGTGTAAGAAGAAATGCTATATCAAATGATTATGTAGTGTATCTTCAAGAACATGAATTTGACATTGGTATGATGGAAGAAGATCCTGAAAATATCCATCAAGTAGTTAATTGTCAAAATTCAGAAAAGTAGATTGAGGTTATGAATGATGAGATAAAGTCTATGTATGACAACAAGGTTTGGGATATTGTTCCATTACCTAAGGGTGCGAAAGCCGTTGGTTGTAAATGGATATTTAAAACCAAGCGAGATTCGAATGGTAATGTGGAATGGTACAAAGCACGACTTGTTGCTATGGGTTTTACCCAAAAGAAGGGCATAGACTATAAAGAAACTTTCTCACCTGTGTCGACGAAAGATTCTCTTAGAATCATCATGGCTTTAGTGGCACATTTGGACCTTGAGTTGCATCAAATAGATGTAAAGACCACTTTCTTAAACAGTGAACTTGATGAAACCATTTATATGGTTCAGCCGCCTCATTTTTAGACGGGTGATCCAAAGAGTATGGTTTGTTAATTAAAGAAATTCATTTATGGACTTAAGCAAGCGTCTCGGCAGTGGTATTTTAAATTCGCACAGGTTATTGTCTCATTCGGTTTTGAGGCAAATCAGATTGACGAATGTATATATCACAAGTTCAGTGGGAGTAAAGTTATGTTTCTGGTTTTGTATGTTGATGACCTATTGCTTGCAACAAATGATATGAACATGTTGCGTGAAACCAAGAAATTTCTTTATAGATTTTTTGAGATGAACGATCTTGGTGAAGTGTCTTATGTGTTAGGATTAAAGATACATCGAGATCATTCTCAAGGTATCTTAGGCCTTTGACAAGAAGGTTATATCGATAAGGTACTTAAGCGATATGGCATGGAACATTGTAAACCAGCTGATACTCCAGTGGCAAAAGGAGACAAGTTTAGTCTCAATCAGTGCCCAAGGACAGAACTTGAAAAGTCGGAAATGCAAAATATTCCTTATGCTTCAGCAGTTGGGAGTATTATGTATGCTTAGGTATGTACGCGACTGGACATTGCGTACATTACTGGAATGCTAGGCAGGTACCTAAGTAATCCTGGATTGGATCACTAAAAAGTAGCCAAGAGGGTATTGCGGTACTTACAAAGAACGAAGCATCACATGTCTAGTATAAAATCCCTTCTTCCCCAACCTGCGCAGCCAACCAACCAACCAGCAGCCAGCAGCCTCCTTTATTTTCTTCCTCAACCAACCAACAGCCAAGCTCATTGAACTCCATTAATGCACTTCAATATTCCTCCATTAAAACTTCAAAAAAAAGGAGATTGATTTTATTTTCTTTAGCTGCCTCCAAATATTCCTCCAATAATATTTTTATTGAGGTATTCTTTATTCAACAACATCAAAAACATTTTCAAATTTAGCAAATTTATGAAGATTATATATTTTTCTAAAATTAATTTTTTGTTTTATTTAGAAGGAAGATTAAAGAGATCAAGGAGGAGTGATATCAAAGCAAGGTGAATTTAATTACATATATATTGAGATATTTTTTACAATTATTAATAAATTTAGTTGTATTAATTTGTAGTTTTCATATATGCATAAATGAATGGCATATATATATATATATATATATATATGAACTAGTTGTATTGTCATATAGAACCAAAACATCGGAACACAATTAATTTAGGTCGGTACTCGTTCGGGATTAATCCAATAGGGATTAATCTCGAATAGTCCCTGTTTGGGACTGCTCTTTGAATGCTTTGTCTCATTTAGGATTAGTGGACATACGAAAGTTGCAATCTAGCATTTGAGAAAAATTCAGTCTCATTTCCCCTTTGTTCCCACAAGTACGTGCGTACATGCAAATGTGCGTCGGCGTACCAAGGGAGCTAAGGGGAAACGCTGCCGAATTTTTCGCAAATGCTAGATTGCAACTTCCGTATGTCCACTAATGAGACAAAGCATTCAAAGAGTGGGTTAGGATGGTTGACCAACCCTAAACCTTATGTACAACTCTTGATAACCATAGGTTGACATGAATCTAATTTGTTATTTTCAGATGGATCGCCGAAGAATGTGGATGTATGAAACCCTAAATCGGACTTCAGATGAATACTTGGTAGGAATTGCAGAATTTGTAGAAAGTGCTAGAACAAATATGGAATTGAATGGTGAAAGGTCACTTGCTTGTCCCTGGGTGGATTGTCGAAATTTGGTGAGATATCGATGTGTCAAAGATGTTACGGACCATCTGATCAGACGTGGATTTATGGAACATTACACTCGTTGGGTATGGCATGGAGAACTATTCCAATAATCAGTCAATGTCAGAACGATTCATAATGTATTAGATCAAGAAACAATATTGAGTGAAAGTTTATATCCGGAAACAAATGTAGGAGGCGAATTAGGGGGCCAAAATGTACAAATTACGGAAATTGTAGATGATCCACCATGTATGCAAGATGATACCTTGGATGAAATGATGAATGATGTTGATGATGATTGTGTTTATATTCCAAAAATTTTGGACATTGTTTTCAAAGAATCCAATGTTTCGTTATTTCCCGGTTGCACCAAATTTAGTAAAATAACGACTATTTTAAGTTGTACAACCTAAAAGCCAAAAACGGGTGGAGCGATAAAAGTTTTAAAACTTTATTAAAACTTTTAGGAGACATGTTTCCTGAAAAAAATGAGCTGCCGAATTCGAATTACAAAGCAAAAAAAATTATTATGTCCTTTGAATTTGGAAGTAGAAGGAGGCCGATTTGAGGCATAAGGAGGTCGAGCCTAAGCAAAAGGAGCATGCATAGAAGAACAACAAGCCGGTGTCAACTGCAGTGTCAGGAGTTTGTAAGAAGCAGCTTTTGAACTCTTCAATCTTGCAAACTCTCGGCGAAGAATCAAGATATTTGTACAACGTGCTTATGAGCCAACATGATATTCCATTGGGATTTCATCTCGGCTCCCAAGCTTTTTTCAATAATGTACATTTTGGTGACAGTCCCGCCTGGTTGACACTTGAAGAAATCATTGAGATGTTGAGTGACACCAAGCTCGAAGTCTTGATGCTACGAGTTTTTTGCATGTAAGTACATTTGTGCTTGCTCTTTTTTTAGTAATTAAGGAACTTCATATTCATTGTTGATATACATGCAGGGTTTGTGAAAATGACCTAAGGAGAAGTGTGTTTCATTCGACTATCCTTTTTTTGGACCCTATGGTGTGTGATGTTTTTACTTTAAAACAAGATTTCGAAAGTGCTTCATCGTACATCACCAGATTCATAAACGAAATCCAAGATCCTTCATGATTTATTTTTCTACCTTATCTTGAGAGGTAAGAACCATAAATCCTAAATTGCATAATCTTTGATTATATGTTCAAGTTATTATGTAGTATATGTCTTTTATTTTGGCTAAATTGTAGGGATCATTGATATCTTCTTGTGATTCAAATCTCCACGGCAACAGGTTGGGTCGTTGATTCTATGGATTGCACAAGTTCCCTGGATCGCATCTCATCCGACCCACTCGAGATATTCTCTCCTTTAAATACGTGTGTAGTTGTTTCTTTTTTCAACCTTCAATACATATGCATCAATTAACAGTATGTGCTAACTTCTATTTGTTGCAGAGCACTTCGAACCTGTTACATGTGTCATAGGGTGAATAAGAAAGACGCATATTTTAGATAGACAGAGCTTAAAGTTAGTAACTTGAACATAATGTATTTAATTTTGTTATTTAGGATTTATGATTTGAATTATTTAAGCTATTTGATTTAATGAATCCATATTTAAGTTATTTGTATTTTAATATTTTTAGGGTCCAAAACAACCGGGAGGTTGGGAATGTGGCTATTACGTCATACAGGCTATGAAGCGTATAATAAATGTTCTTTATCATTCCAGAGAAATGCCAAAGGTATGAAATTAATTTTCGAATTTATTTGTTCATTTGGTTGTTCATAAATAATGTTGTAAAATAATCTGTGTTTTTTCTGCAGGAAATTAGAACATATACAAAGGAAGACATGATACGGCTGAAAGAATCGATTTGTACTTTTATTAGAAAGCGGATATGATGGTAACTTCTTCTTATTTAACATTTGATTCTCATTCCAAGCATTTAAAATTTGATCCAAAATAAGTGTATCTAATTACATAGCTAATAACAGTATCCAAACTTTATACTTGACGAATCAAGTTATACTAGTTGGTTCAAAATCTTATCAGTTGGTCCAAAATCAAGACTTGTAATTTCAACAATTGTTTCTTACGTTTACCAACTATAGAACAAGTTCTTGCTGTGTTTTTTTGTATGTCCACTAAGTTGCTTTAGTTATTTTAATTTGCATCTTTACTGTTAAATTCTTTACTAACATATTATTAGTTATATTCTTTATTTTTTTCAGGATTGAAGTTTCGTCAATTTAGATTAGTTGAGAGAAAACAACAACAATGACTTTGTATTGTTTTTGGGTAAAACAATGTCTTTGTTTTGTTAGATGCAATTGTGAATTTGTCTTGAATATAATTGTGTCGTGCCTTCTTATGTGATTGTGTAAAATTTTGTAATTGTGTAATGTGATTGATTGATATGCATTGGGTTGGGGCAAATAGATTTGCATTAGCTAATATAATTATATTTGTAGCAGGAATTAATTTATGGCTGAGACAATGGTCAGCCACAGAAAATCAGATTGTTCTCATTATAATAAAAATATGTTATCACCGGTTTTTTATTGGAGTCCGGTATAGAGTTTAAAACGTTTAAATAAACTTATCGTCGGCTTTTTGGTTACAATCCGGTGAAAATGGATAACTTATCATCGGTTTTGTGTTAAAAGGCAGTGATAATTGGTCCATTTACTGCCGGATGTTTCTAAAAAATCGGTGATAACTGCTTAGGATTATCACCGGACATTAACTATTCTTAGCACCGCCCCCCTTTATCGCCGGCACAATAACCGGTGATAAGTTGTTTAAAAATCCGGAAATAAAAGTCAAATTTGCAGTAGTGTCTGCTATTGAAGTACATAATTCGTATGACTTTGATGAAAATGAGACAAAATTACAATCGTTTAAGATTGTATGTTGGTAAATGCTGCTTGTCGCTCCTCCTCCTTTGGACCAGACCTCTATCTTGTTTCTCAATGAGTCAGGAGTCGGCTATGCGAAGGAAAAAGGAGAGAAGAAAATAGGCTTTGGGAGAGGGCCGCAACAATCACAACCTATATATACTTATAGATCCAATACTCATATGACGGTATAATCTTTCTCACGATTCGAACTATAAAATAATGTGGAAATTTTTTATGGACCTGAAACATTTGTTAGACCATTATTTTCAGAAGCAAAGTCGATTAAGATTCAAATGGACCAGGAATAATTATTTTCATGGAAGTAGACGAGTATTTTCTTGGAATTAAGTAGATGAGTATTTTTGTAAAATAGGAGAACTTTTTTTTATGCATAACTTGTTACGTGAATCTATGACGAAATTAACATAAAAAAATGTGAATTTTTTTTATTTCCGTAAAATTGCGTTTTGCCACACAACAAAATATAACTAACAACAAAAATAGAGAAAATTCTACTAGTGAATATAATATAATTAACCACACAACAAAATTCTAGTACATGAAAATTTAATATTCACGCAGTCTTATTTAAAGCCAACTCTTTTTATTGTTGTTGTTAATGTCAATTTTGATATGACTGAGAGAAACTTTTTCTCTCCACGAAGAAAGTTAATTTGAATCGTCGGCACTCGACCGTATGATATGATTCAGAGAATATTTTTAATCAGAACAGTTAATTTTTAATCTGATAATTCACATTAAACATCTCCTCTCTGAGAGAAAAAACCGTTAGTGCAAAATGCAGATAAATAAAACCGCAATAATCAACAGGTCCAAACCACAATAACCACAGTAATCACAGTGACACGTTAGTCTTTGATTAAATGATAAGATTTAATTCCATATTCCAGCGACCGTAAGAAAACAACGCGTCAATTCCATATATTCCAGCGACCGCAGATTCGTTAGTCAAATTAGTCGTCTTCAATTTCCATTAATCTGCTCGTTGCACCACTTAGATTATGACTTAATATTTGTCCTTAATCAGATATATATATACGGACTAAGGATCATTAACTATTTTCCGATAGCTCTTCGCAACCGGAAAAACTAAAAAGAAAAGGCAAAGGTAATAGGAAGATTCTTAGGACACCATGGTATAACTATAAGAGTCCGTTTGGCAAATCAAGAAATAGCACTAAAAAAGTGCAATTAGAATAGTAAAAGTAGAACAGTGTCATTTTGAAAGAGTCAAAGAAGAGTGGTATTCTTGAAAAACGAAAATATTGTTTGGCACTTGCGCGCTAATCGAGATAGTGTAAGTGTTGTTAATTATGGTAATAATAACGATGATAATACAATAACAATAATAATAATAATAATAATAATAATAATAATAATAATAATGAGAATAAATAATAATAAAACAATTGCATAATAATATACATTATTTTTTAAAATTAATAAAATAATAGTGATCGTATAATGTAAGTTCCTAATTATAATTATGATGACTATAATATAAGTATATAATAATTTACTAATAATAACAGAAATAAAGTAATTATATATTCAAATAATAATATAATTTTTTTAAAAAAAAATTAAATAAAATAATAAAGTGATAGTACAATATAATGTTATAATTTTGATAATAATAAGACAATAATAATGTAATAGTAACAATAAAAAATTAAATAAAATAGTAAAATTATAATAAAAAAATAACATGCTTAATTTTTTTACATATTATAATAAAATAATAATAATGAGGCTATAATATAATGTTGAGAATTATTATAGTATAAAATTTTATAATTTAATAATTTTTATATTAATATAATTACAAAAATAAAAAGATAATATAATAAAAATGTAAATATTAATATGTGTTATTTTATGAAATAATAAAAATAATAATAATGATGATATATGATAAAATATAGTTAATTACTAACTATAACATACTAAAAAATATTTGACAAAAAAGTTTAGATGGATTAGTCTGTTAGAGGCAATTCCATGTGTTGAAATGATTCTTAGTCAGCATATATTTTTAAGTTTCGTTGGGCCCAATATGACGAGCATGCAAATTTAGCGCGTCATCAGAATAATTTATAGGGTTCTTGTCTTCTCGAGCTGCCTAGATGCTTCTTCAACAAAAGTTTTGACTGAACTAATGCTTATAAATAGTCTCTTCTTAGATACAAGGTCGATCTCCACCGGTACTAACTGAACCAGAAAGAAAATGGCATCAGAGGCCACACCAGCTTTGAACTGCAATTTGGCAATAAAAGATCTCCAAAAAGGCTGCGAACTGACGGCAGTGCTTCGACCGCACCTCGGAGCCGTACAAAAAGACAGCACTAATTCACAATTTGGCAATCTCTTGGAACAGATATCAAACACGTTGGCATCCTCACCAGAAATTTTAACCAAGTCTGATCAAAACTTGCTTAGATCCAAGGTAATGACTTCGCAGGCGTCTGAAGGTGCCAAAACTAATAAGAGACAGCGAGATGACAAGTTCGAAAACTGTCAAAGAAGGTAATGGGAGAATTAAAGTACTAGAACATTCAGTAATCCTTTTGTAATTGTTAGAGAAGAGATTAATTAATAGAAGATAGCTAACTTTTATCTTCTTCATTCCGGAAATCTTTTTGGATCATCGCAGGAAGTGTAATAACACAAGGACGAAATTAACACCAACGCCTTACCATGACGGTTATCAGTGGAGAAAGTATGGGCAAAAGAACATTATGACACAAAAATATCCGAGGTTAGTGGCTTAAGAATTTATTTATTTCGAAAATTCCAAGATAAGAGATATCAAATGAATGAATTGGTGTGTCGATCTCAGTCAATTCAAAAGATGAAGAGTACCATATTTAATTGATTTCTTCGAACAAACTTTAAAATAAACAATATTTACATTGCAGGTGTTATTACAGATGCACTTATCACAGTGATCGGAACTGCAAGGCTACTAAGCAAGTACAACAATACAATGACGAATATTCGCCTTTGTTCGAAGTGGCGTACTTTGATGAACATACTTGCAACATTACCATCCCTAACTCTAAAACCACAATGAAACAAAACATACTGGAATTTTCTGGTAAATCGATACCAGGACCTAATTTTTCGACAGACACAATGTTTTATAGAAGACAAGACGAAGAGGCTACCCTAGTCGCATGCTTAACCCTTGTCATCAGAGGGTATAACAGTGGAATATCAGAAAATGCAAATGGAGGACAAAATCAACTAAATAATTTCAATGAATCCTCGACCTCGAGTATGATCGACGGCGAAGTGCCTTCAATAGAAAGCAATTTGCTTGCGCAAGAGTTTCCTGTGATTCATGGTATAACTATGGATCAAGAATGGTTGGACCAAGATTCTATCCAGTTCCTTTTGGATTCTTAATTTGCCTCCTATTTAGAAGCTTATTTTATGACAGTGGTTTACCTTGCATGTCAGTTTGGTAATGGCTGATCCTTGCCTCATTACTCTGACCCAGGGACTCGATTGGAATAATCAAGACCAAAAAAAACTCAATGTTGTTCAATATGTACTTCTTTTAATTATCAATTAATGTTGATTTTGTTATTTACAAAAATGTTGTAAGCTTTTTCATGACAGAAATTTGTAATCTTATATGAGATTCTATATATGTAATATGTTAGAGCGTGGGCTATTGAGTTTGCTAGTTTTGATTTTTTTTTTTTCTTTCATAATAATGTAGAGTTCATGCGCCTCCACTTTTTCATTGAAATGCTAGTCTTGAATTCACATGAGAAAAAGTATCAGAGAAATGAATAACATATTACTGGTAACTAATTAGAATTTTATCTGGTACGAGGTTAGTCTTCATTTAGAGCAAATTATCACTTAATTGATTTTGACGAAGACTGTTTTGGATCATTACAAAAACCCTTCTAATATTTTCATAATAGGGTTGATCATTTTTCCTCTTAGATAAAAATAATGATTTTGTATATTCGAAGAGTTCTGTATTATTTTTTGAGAAAAAAATGTTGGATTTTACAATTATACGGATCATATTGAACACCGTATGAACCGATAAATTTTATGAACTTACATGTTATACAATTATATATTAATATATATCATTAATATTCATAATCAAGTGATCAATAAGATATATTTATTATGGATATTAAGTATTACATAAATAGTATCTTAATGTGCAGAAATTAAAATTTGATAATTAATAATTTATTGATGAACTAAATTGTAAGATTAACATACATCTTTTCTAAAAGGCTCCTGATCTCTAAGTGATAAACATGCTTAATGTTTTGTTTCATTGTGGTTTTAAAGTTGAGTGCATCTTTGTAGAACTTCTTCATCGAATTTCTACAGGGTGTACTATCGAGTAAAGGATTAAGAAAACCGATAACAAAAGCTTATTCTCTTGAAGACTTTGTAGCCACATCACGTGGTGAAGCATGCATAAGAGGAGAAGGAAGAGAACGATGCACCGCTGTCCGAATCAAGTGAAGTGAAGATTCTGAGAAATCTCAAGCATTGATAAAAAGTATGATTTGCGCTCAAGTTTAATATTTTCTAAAGTGATTCTAGAAAAAATGTGTGAATTTTGTAGCGATCGAGCAAATTTTGGACAAATTCTTTTTGTAGGTAGGTTGCAATTAATTCTTTTGCCTTCTTTTCTTTCTCAAATGATGTATCTGATTCTGATTTGGATTGTATGGAAACTCTGCACGGGAAACAAAAGGCACTCAAATTAACTTAAAAAGTAGTACAGGATCTGAATCTGATCTAATTAAGCTTCGTAAAACCCAGATCTGCAATTAGCTTTTTGCATTGGCAAGGGCCAAGGGGCAACCAATTGCACAATATCTATCTAGTACTTGTCTAGCTATTGTTAAGTTGGCTGTATATCTACGTTGTCATTTTAATATAACCCAGATCTGCAATTAGCTCAGCTAGAATTAACAACGTGCGCATCGGTCAATTAATTTTGTTCTACATTAAGCAAGCAAAGCATTGTTTTTTTACTAGTATTTTTGGCACCCAAGATATAAGAATAAGAATTCAATCATGTCGCTTTTAACACATCATCTTATTCACATGGGTTTTACCAAATTTCCACTATCTGACAAACGAAAGATCAAGTTGGTTTTACCAAATCATCTTATTCACATCGGTCAACAAATTTTTCAAATACATTCGATCGAAAAGAAACTTGCAAATACAAAAATATTTATAGATATATATTTTTTACTTTTCGAATGATTGGACTTCAAATATTATGTAAGTTAATGGTCATATTGATACTTCATCACAATTAATTAAGATTGAATGGAACTTGCAGCAATTCACATTTCATGTGTCTGATGATGATATAAAATTACAATGATGTCTCCCATTATTTTTCTTTTCGTAGAATTAGCAGAAGTGCCTTCAAAATTATTTACGAGTCAAAGAATATATGCATGTGTATACAAAGTTATATTAATATGAATGAAACAAAAATTATCATTAGCAGTCTTGATAATGTCAGTCGGTTTCCACTTCTTTCTCGCAGATTTGATGTTACCAGATTCAGTGATATGGTGGTGCATCATTTTTTCTACGTTTGCTTTCTCTCTCTGACACATTGCATGTCAAAAAAAGATAATAATACAGTTAATATACATACAATTTTGGTGGGTTCCAATTGAAATTACAAAATTAAATCAGGGATAAAAGCAAGTCATACCTGGAATTCATCATTGTGCGTATATTCAACAAACTTCTTCCATTGCTCCTCAGTTACAGGTTTCTTGTTTTGTCATGGTATTTTTGCATTCTCATGGTAAATATATATAAGTCTGCCGTAACCGAGTCTTCCAGACCTTTCAAAGATCGCACATCTTTGCAAGGATTTTAATCTTTTGAGTGTCATTTGGAATTAATGTTCCAAGTATTCTGCAAATGACAACAAAATTACAATAAACATATATATCAATATGTAATTTAGGGTTAGACAAACGTAATATAAAGTTAAGGTTTAATGTTTAAAATTTTACCATAAGTCCCCTTTAAATATTTCTTTTACAATCTCCTCGACATCTTCATATTATTTTATGTTACATGACACATGTGTTCTAACTGTGAGACCTAGCCATGTCGACTAGTCTTTAGCCATGTCACCCATCGCTACGCTGTTATCATCGAACTTGATGTTCTTATTGGTGTTGTCATGTATCTTATCTCCCGTGATTTTAGATCTCGTCCTACGAGAACTGCTAGCTCCATCCGACGCACGATCCGACGACATGGCTGTCAACAAAAATGTAACAATTATATTAGAAACTAATAGATAACAATTCCACCCACAAATCATAAATTACAAAAGTGGCCCTTAAGACAAATACAGTAATTGTGCTATAACCAATCAATATTCAAACATGCACTATAAGAACTCTAATGACTTACTGCTAATTTCTATTGCGTAAAGGACTCAAACATCCATTGGACTTAAAAAATACACTAATTTGTAGTGCCTGAACAATACAATAATTTATAGGGTTGTTTTAATCAAATGACTTGCTACTAATTTGTAGTGCTTAAAGCACTCAAACACCCATTGGACTCAAACAATACACTAAAACAAACACTAATTTGTACTTAAACATACACTACAAGTTAATTAGACTTAAACTAACACTAATTTCTAAAACAAGCAGCAACTTATAAGTGATTTCTAAAAATTAATTAGTCTCGAACAATAAACTAATTACCGTATTTTTTAGCAACGACAAGAGAAGTGGCCGAGAGGCAGCGAGAGCGGCACATGTTCATCGACCGAGAGAGGCAGTGATTCAGTGGTGAGGCCGAGAGGCAGTGACTCGACACATTAGAGGCTTTCTTCTACTGGCTGGAGATAAAGCTAGCAATGGCTCACAATTTTGGCGGAGCAATGGAGGTTCTTGCATGCCGGAGCCGGAAGGATGCGCGGAGCACTGTGAAACCCGTAAAATTTTGAACAAGTTAAAAATGATTAACCAATAACAAAATTTTACGTGTAATTAAATAAAACATTTAATGTTTACATAAATTACTATAAATAATTAAATAAAATATTTTGGTGAACAAAATTTGTACATAAATAAATACCAATTATTTGTAAATAAATAAAGCATAACAAAATAAATACGTAATGATTTTTGTATGTGTGTATAACCTTTAAAATTTAGAACACAATAAAAGCTAAAACAAAATGTACCTAATGATTCTAATTCTACTTAATCAAATTTTGGAGTAAATTAAAACAAATAAATATGTATTTAAAATTAAATCACAAAATTGACTAATGTTTAAATATGTTGATTATACTAATGGTTGTAAGATTTAAACAAATTAATAAGCATGCTTAAGCTAAATTAACAACCTAAATTTCATCGTAGCTTGATTAAATTTAATACATGCATCGAGTCATATGATCCATTTTAGGTTCAGGAATAACATGCAACACCAAGGTCACACGGACCTAGCCTTACCAAATCAAATAACTTATTAGTAATCCCTAAGATTTATGCAACCCAACATGCTGCAGCACAGCACAACCCGTTGGGTCGTATCGGTACTTTACTGCAGCAAGCCACACATGGGTCTACATGAAAGAGCTGTAAAGCCCATCCTACTAACATATCCCCTACACTGCCTCGATCCCCTATGCCAAACTAATAGAACAGCGGGTCAAGGCCTATCCAAACGGGTCAAATTATTGGACATCAATAAATGAATAGGTCCATAATGAGCAAAAGATGTGCCTCACACAACTCCACTCATTTTTGCCTTAATAACGAATTCATGGAAGTTCCACGATTTCTAGTAATAAGAGTCACACTCATGCTTATCACTCATTACTAGCTTGAAGTGGATAAATTGAGAAGGAACGTTATTCTTATATTTTTCATGGACATAGTGAAAATATGACTTCGATAATTTTGATAGGACATGTATTCATCCAAACAATACTTATCCTAACAATATAAATTATCTCATATATTTATCAAACAAATAAGCTTCGTGGTTTGTCTGGCTCTCGCTTGCATTCTTGTAGCTTCATCAATCATATTCAGAAGAAATAATTTCAAGCTACTAGAAATCACTCAATTTTCATTCAACTTTAGAATTATTCTAAAACAAAATGAAAGTATATCTAGAATTACTAAATTCAAAATTCTATGTCGCATGCAAGGCAAGAATGAATTAGTACATGAATGACAACCTAATATTTTTAACATAATTTAATTATTATAATTAATTAATAATGGCACCTTAGGCCGCCAATACACACATTCATTTATTACAACACACAATGCATTGAAAATCTTGAGCCATACAATCCCTCAATCCTCCTGCACTATTCATTTATTACAAGTATAATATCACTAGACTATTCAATCTTATTTAGTTAAGCCCATATCTCTCAATTTATCATTCCATCTAAATTATTTAAATTTCAAAAATAATCTCAATCCAATAAACATTTATCAATTAAATGTCATTCTCTATGGGTCCATTTGGCACACAAGAAATACCAGAATAGAGCTCTATTCTGACATGAAATGGTTGCCAAACTGGTTTTGAAAGAATAAAATAGTGATAAAATAGGCTATTTTGATATACCACCATATAGATGGAATACTGGAATACACTGTTCTTTATGACTAACCAACCAAATTTGCAATGTAATTATCAATTTAATATATAATATATACTTTATTATTGCTGTTAATATTATTATATTATTTTTATTATGAAAATAATATTAATAATTACTATTAATTACAATTATTACTTTAATATTTTAAAATAATGCGTATTATGATATATAATTTTAGATTATTTTTATTATTATTCATATAATTATCATTATTACTTGATTATATTATATTATATTTGTAATTAATAATTAGTACTAATTATTATTATTTTAAAATAATAAAATTATAATTATTATTTTTTCTTATATTATAATTATTACTATTGTGATATTAGTTATTTGTTATTGTAGTTGTTATTATTATTATTATCGTCAATTTTATTATTTTTATTTATTTTGAAAAATAATGCATATTATTATTAATATATTATATTATTTAGTTTATTATTGTGATCATTACTAGATTATGTCGTAACTATCAATATTTCTACTATTCCAATTGACACTTGCCAAACGACAATTTTCCTCTTTAGAATAGTCAAGAATACCACTCTTCTACCACTCTTCCAAAATCACACTATTCTATTTTTACTATTCTAATTCCAATCTTCCAACCTTATTCCTTGATTTGCCAAACGGATCTTATGACTTTTAAGTTATTTCCACATGACGAGCAAAGAAAAGTGCCTCACACAACTCTCACTCACTTATGGCCTGATAACAAAACAAGCCATGCTTGATTGCCCTTTTAGAAAGTCAATTATTCAATAAAACAATTATTTATCATTTAAAAGTTATTCTGTAAGATTCATTCAAGAATCTCTAATGTTCTCTAATGACTTTAGAGAACATAAATGGACTTGTTTGTTCTGAATCATCATTTTTGTAAATTAAAATTTTAAAATTTTAATTCTCTCACTTTTAATCGTACTTGGATGAGTTATAACACAATAATTTTTACAAAATAAATCATTGTACAACAATTAATTTCACAAAAATGAAATTTCAGAGATGGTCTCCAGTTTCCACATGTTGCGCACCAGTCAATGTTTTCTATGTCAAAAAATGTGTGTTTTGAATTAAATTTCAAGTCATACATTTCTGAAAACTAGACTTAATAAATTATCTATATATACAAATAAATCGAAACAATGTTTAACATTTGTGAGAAAATCATTCAGGACTCCAGATCTGGAAAATAGATTGTAGTTACCTATGTAATTTTAGTTTTATATAAAATCCGTAATATTTTTGTATTACAAAATATAGTTTTCTAGAAACTAGACTTCATCATATTTTCAGTGATAGGTAGCACGCAAAAAATCATTCATCCTAATTCGAGATATGTTATTTTGAATCTCAACAAAATAGAAAATCAAGACACTAGAAATTCCAGCACTGTACTCATTTTTCTTATTTTTGTTTACCTTAATAAAACAGTTAAAACTCCCTATTTTATTTTAGATTCTTCTTCCAAACATCATAAACTAATGTAAAAATTTTTAGATCCACAAAAATTCATATTCAAATAACACCAAAGTGATTAAATGCCTTAAGAACCCAAAAGCGATAGATTTATGAACAAAAAACTTGAGAGATGGTTAACTAAACACTTGTGCACTTAACTTAGCACTAATTAAATAGTCTAATTGTTATAAAATAAGTCTAAGATCTGATACCACTATTGGAATTTCTTGTGTAAATTCAAGAGGGCGAAAATAAATTTTTTTGCCTCTATTTAACTCAACACACAAAGAATCTTATTTATATAACAATTAAAAGCAAGATTACACTATGGCATTTTATTGAACACCTCTTGTGCAACAACAAAAACAGAAAATAATCAATATTTTTCTTCCGTAAGAGTGAATGAAAATTATATCTAAAGAGATTGTCAAATCTATTTGTTAAGAGGAGTCGATTCCTCTTCTAGATCTCTTGAAAAACCTTCGTCTTCCTTCTTCGGCCATGAAAGCACCATTGTTTTTTGGTTCACCTTGAACCTAAACAACAACCTAAAGCATCCTTAGATAGATGGATATAGATGTTAGACCTAAGATCTAACCACCTATATTTTCAATCTTCAATAAAAAAAACTAATTTCATTTGGTGGCCAATTCTTGCAAGAGAACAAAAGAAGGGTTTCTTTCTACACAAGAGAAGAATGGATGAATAGCACTATTCACGATTATTATTCATGCTATTGTAGCAAGAGAGAGAAAATAATGATTTTTCATCTCAAACATACTCCTTTATATAGTCAAGTCCTAGGGCAACACTTGTATTAATTATTCACACAAATGACATTGACTACTCTCTTTTTATTCTATAATCATATTTTACAATAATTTAATTTATGAGTAAATAATATGAATATATTATATTAAAATGAATTAGTTTATTATTCTTATAATGATCTCAAACATATAGAAAATAATATTCACATATATTATCATAAATTTATTTTATGATCTAAGCATGTCATTTTACATGATATATTATTTTAACATTTCATCACATAATTTTATCTCATACATCATGATATTAAATACATCATACAAAATATAAAATACTTGTCGTTTTCATTCACTTGGTATGACCTTATAGAGAATCTACATCACATGTATTCTATCACTACATTATAGCATTCCAAACGATATAGTCGTTACGTGCTTGATCCACTTGATCTGTGTCTATCCTTGTCTCGTGATATTTTAAATATTATGCAAAATAGGATCATGTCATTTTTGCATTATATGTTGGAATTGAGACGTCAATTACAATAAATAAAGTTTTGACAACGTGTTATATGATTACTACGTGTCACATACTGTCACCTAATATTACGATGAGTAATATATGGATATGCCAAATAATTTGATTAACTGATATTCAATGGCATTATACATATTTCACTAAGATTTTGGACATGAATTCATATAAAACTTCCAAATTCAAGGGACACAACGGGCGACCCGTGACCCGAAAGTTGTTGGTACTGGACGACCCGTGGCCCGACCCGATCCGTGACCTGAAAATTATCGACACTCGACGATTCGAGACCCGACTCGACATCGCCCAACCGGACCCTTGACCCGACTTTCGCCAAAAGTCAAACAACCCGACCCGACCCGATCCGACCCAAATCCGTCCGACCCGCCCAATTGCCATCTCTAACGAGCGTCCATCAAAATAAGCTACCTCCCAGATTCTACGTGACTTGGGTTCTATTCTCCAAATTTCATTTTCCCACAATAACTAATAAGATATCCTGTCCTAGCACATGAATACATGATTAACCTAGTGGTCCACTTGATTAATTAACTAAAGGGGCAGTTGACCAGCCTTTTGTCCTGGAGTGGACAAGACAAATGATTAATTAGGAATTAGGATGACACCCAGACAAGATCACAAGTATAGTTTTTGTTGAAAATAAACAAAATTAATAAACACCCACTTGCAAGGTAGATGGTTAGGCAAAGTCTTTAGGGCCGGGCCGGGCTTTACAAGGGCCGGGCCTAAAGGGCCTACGAAAGGGCCGGGTAAGGGCCGGGTCTAAAGAGGGCTTAATAGGGGCCGGGTAATAAGGGCTTTGTTCTAAGGAAATAGGCTCGGCCCCTCTAAGGCCCGACCCCTATCAGGCCCTCGGGGTTGCAAAGGGCCGGATCAGGGCCGGGTAATAAGGGCTTTGATCTATTTTTTTAATTTTTTTTAATTGTGAAAGGGTTTGATAAGGGTTTGAGGGGCTAGCGTGAATAAGGGTTGCAAAGGGCCGGATAAGGGCCGGACGGGATCGGGGCTTGAAAGGGCCGGGTAAATAGGGGCCTGTATTTTTGGAATAAGGCCCGGTCCTTCAAAATCTTAATAAGGGCCGGGTCTGACAGGGGCTTTACAGGGGCCGGGCTGGGGGCCGGGGGCTTATGGCATATCCCTATAGACGGTGCCATACATTTTGGATTTTCTAAAAAATGTTCAAGTTGTATAGCTGCTGATTTTGTTTTTGTTTTCTTTCACATCATCTATTATCCCACTTGTGTCCCAATCCTTTCATTAACATTCATTTTTAGGAAAAAGCCAACGTTGCATAAAATATGGTCCAAGAGTTCATTATATTTCACTACAGAAAGGTGTCGCACTTACATCTGATAAAGTAGATGCAATAAAAACTATTTACATCAGTAAGCTAATGCTAAAAATCTTTCGCATCAGAAAACTAATGGAAAGCGCAGATGTAAATACGCTTGATGGTGATAATCAATTGCATCCGATTTTTTATTTGCACCAGCATTTTATTTACATCAGATAAGACAAATGCAAAATCTAGTGTCATTTCCATCAGCTCTCTGAAGCAAATATTTGTTTTTTGCAAAAAGATTATTGATGCATGTATCTGCACTGGCATCAGCTTTGCTAAACCAAATGTGCCTTCGTGGTATCACAATTTTGTCTTTTGATACCTTAGTGCTGATGTAATTATTGATATTAGCATCTATCACATGAGTTGTGTTTCAGTCCCTGGATGTTGTAACATAGGGTGCAGTTCTTGTAATTGGATGATTTTTCTCTGCATTTCAGCATTTTTTTTTGTGTTGTGTGCTCTCTTCTCCCATTAAGTTATGTTATATTTGAGCTTTGAGTATTTTTGGCTGCAGCATATGTCTCCATGTTTATGCCATTCTTCACTCCACGCCTCTAGGAAATCTTTTTTCTGTAACCACCAATGTTCTATACGGAATTTCGCCTTGCTTGTCATGTTACCATTTGTTCTTAGTAGTATCGGGCAGTGGTCGCTATGTACCCGGTGAAGGTGGTTCACGTATGCATCAGGATATAAGTTACACCATGAGGTGCTTGCAATAACCCGATCCAATCTAACGTGAATTGCCTTTGAAGCGTTGGGCCTATTTGTCCATGTGAAAGCTGGCCCCTTAAAGTCCATATCTACCAATCCAGTTTCGAACAGAAACTTTTTGAAATTAACACTGCTTGCGTTTAATCTCTGGTTGCGTCCGTATTTTTCGCGAGTATCAGTTATCGCATTGAAGTCCCCCATACAGACAATTGGCATATTGGTGGTTGTGAGGTTTTGGATGTCCCTCTAGATCTGTGGGTTTTGCTTGTGTGAGGCATCTCCATACACACATAATAACAACCAGGGAGGTTTGTCGATCGATTCAACCCTCGAGCAGAAATAAAACCTTATCCTATCAAATACTATCAATCTAATGTGATTTCCCCAGATGATCCAAAGTCCTCCAGAGAGTCCCTTGGATGGCATGATTTCAAAATTCTGTAACTGTAGGGTTTGGAGGTACTCCACCGACCTATGACGCGAGCATTTTGTCTTTGAAATGAAAGCGATGTCGGCCCGCGTTGAGAGGAGGAGTGCTTTAAAGAATTGTTAAGTCCGTGGTCGTCCTCCACCATGGCATTTCCAAGCAATGATGTTCATTGATGTCCCGGCGATGATTGCTCCATCGTTGCCTTCACTCTTTTGGGTGTTGATCGAGTCCCAGAACTCTTGTACTGAACAGTTGTCCTCTCCAAGTGGTTATTGACAGTGCTGGTGCCTGCTTCTCCTGGTATCGACCTCTTATGAGCATTATGGTGTGTGATGTCTAGCCCCATCAGGTTTTGGTAGTTGATGGTGGGATCTTCTCCCAGGACTTAGAAAGGAAATCCGTTTTGTGGTTGTGTTATGGTCAAGTCATAGGTATGTACACTGTGGCTTGTTTGGGTGGTGTAATAGTTTGGTTGAGCTCTCGCATTCGGACTGTGGTTTTGGGTGTATGGTTGGGCTGTGGTCATGTTTTGATGGTGGGATGATTGTTGCGGTTGGTTTGTGTGTGGGCTTGGTCTGTAGGGGCTTGTTATCTATGGGTTCATCAGATGCTCGTCCAGTTGGGCTTGGTGTGGGCCTATATGAGGTGTGTGTGGGGTTTGGTGTCGGGTTGGTGTCGGGCTAGGTCCATACGGACTATTGCTGTTGTTTGTCGAGTCGTTTGGCCTATGTGCTGTTGTATGTCTCGGTATTGCAATTAATCTCAATTCTGCCATCTTCATCTGCGCCAACCGACCCGCCATCGGGTAGAACAGCACTAGGGCCTTTCCATGTGCCGACTTCAACTTGTCGGCATCAAAGAAATCGGTAGAGTTGGGAACAGAATGATAGAAGTAGATGCTCGGCGTGTGGAAGCGCGTCGAGGTTCGAGTTCCATTACTTGGCTAGGGGATTAAGGTGTAAAAGCTTTTAATTTAAAATTATTAATTGACTACGCTTCCGTCAAGTGAATTGACCTTAGTCTTGCGCTTTTAAGCCCCCAACCCTATTTCTAACAGTACTTTCCTTATCATTAAATTTCGTGTGTTTTTTTAAACAATGCTTAATGAGGATTTGATATATTAAGATTTTGCTTGTGCACTCTTTATTTTGCCTTTACTTGGTAGCTTGCTTTTGGCCTACTTGCTATTTGATTATTTGTTGGTGTTTGTTTGATTATTATTTGCTTTTACATGTTTATCTACGTGCTTTTATATGTGCAAATATGATTACATATGCTTGAATTGAGGGGGAGCATTGTGACCTTGATCAAATTGTCTCAAAATAATCGTGCATAGATTAAGATGGAGCTACACTCAAAATTCATTCAAACTTTTGCTCGATTTACAAAAGGAGAAGAAATTATACGTGCTAAATAAAATCCTCATATGCACATATAATTGCAAGTTTTGCAAATCGACAAAAGGGAAAGATTGTTGTATCTAACAATTTTTTTATATTTGTCGATTTAGAAAACTGTCTTGAGTTTTACCGTGCTTTGTATTTGAGATTTTGTGTAGGGACTTCATCGCAAATTGGAGTTGAAATCAAGGGAATTCAAGAAAATTTTACATCAAAATTGGAGGGAAAGCAAGCTTGGAGCAAACTTGGAACAAGGAAATATCAAGATTTAAGTTGTAAAATCTTTGTATTATATGCTTATAATTTAGATGTTTTGAGCTCGAGAAAATGTGAGCAAAAATGTAATCCCAGAACCAATCCTCACTAATGATTGATCCAAAACTCCACATCTGCCTATACAATCCTAAATCGTCACTGACATTGACAACCGTCGTGTGACGGTTGATTCTGGAACAAAGTATGCCCCTTTGATTTTGACTTGAAGACATCAACCGTCGGTGAGGATTGCCACCCGTCATATGACATTTCGGGTATTTTTTGCATGTTTTGAACTCTAAACTTGTTTGTTATATATATGAAAGTGCATCCTACTTCTCCTCTATCTAGACCTATTATTCAAAATCTTGCGGCAGTCATTTTTATCATTGAAAAGCTCTAGATCTTTCTCAAAATTCTCAAGCTCATCAACTCTAAATTAGCCTAAACTTTTTCTCTTGCTTAGGATATCATTCTGTCATATTTGCCATTTAGTATTTGTGCATCTTTTGACTTGGTTCTCTACTTTTGTGTGTAAAGAGATCATGTTCAATCTTATAACGCATATTCTCGTTGATTAGTGAAAACAGCCCGATCTCATTATCAAGTCGGGGATCGAGAGTTTCGGATACGTAGGCTCGTCAATAATCGAACTTCGTTATCATATGATTGTCACGCGTGCTTCGTTTTGTTTGCTTATTCTCAATTCTTTTATTTTAATTTCTTAAATTTAAATTAGTTGAGAAAATTATTGTTGTTAATTTGCTTGACTTGTTGAAATTGTATTGCCATTAGAAATTGAATTGTGCAAAATAGATAAATAAATCTAGAAATTGAATTGAAATCTATTCATCCCTCTAGGTTTATCAAAGATCAAGTTCTATGATTTTGAATTGATCTTTTGAACTTTGAAATTTGAGATATATAAATAAAGTATGATTTCTTTGCTGTTTTGT
>CAXKVX010004470.1:0-19344 GCA_964058865.1 Eleocharis quinqueflora
AAAACGATTAAACGACTGATCATTGACAAGCTAGACTGCCGGAGAATGCAAAGGTTGATCAGGTCAAGGAGGTCATGGAAGAAGTGAAGAAGTCCCAGGTGAAAGCAATTGAAATCTCTAATTCATTTTGAGGAACTTATTGAAGAAAAAGTAGATGCAATCATATTAAATTGTGATGGAAATAAAAGGTTGTCCAAGTGGTGTTCTGAATTTTTACACGTGTGTGGTGTAATTTGTTGGTATGAGTGACGTGAATTCTTGCAACAACTTTTTTGATTTGTCGTACAGTAATTATTACAAATTTACAACGTTGTTAAGTGTCATTCAGTAAAACTATTCATTGTTTCATGTTTCATCTATTACCATTAAGATACGAGTTCGAGTGACGTAACTTGTGTGAGGATTCAAGAAACTTCTTTTACTTTGTTTAAATTAAGTGGTTATTCTGTCTTTATTTATTATTCATTTATTTTTGTGCATGAGTGTGCTGTAGTTAATCCATGTTAATCAGCCCCAGACCAGAATTTGTGAAACTGGGAACTGTTTCACCTGTTAATACAAGTATACAACTCATTTTTTAAACTTAAAACTTACATTTAAAATATTAACAGCAAATGCGCTAAATTAAAAAGCTAAAAAAATCACAAAACTGAGAAGCTCAAAAACAAAATTACCTCCCGTGGATTCATGTTTCTGGAAAATAATAAAAATTATGTTGCTTAATTTGATGAAGAAAATTTAGCATACACCGAGTATTTAATGTACAAACATTTGCTAAATTGTCAATTATGGTTAAATTGTATACGACTCCTCATACAATAGTTGTAATAATTCTCCACCAAATCACATGCAATGAGTATACAGAAACTATTGCCCAAAGTGAAGAAATTGACCTGGGAAACGTCCCTCTTAATTTCATAGCCAGTCAAGACCATCCCAATTAGTGATTGTCATGGGATTAATCCGTTAACATATTTCATGCTCAGATGCCAGAAATGTTTAACAAAGAACAAGAGCTCTCAGTATTTCTTTTGAAAAAAAGCCATACATTACCAAAGCACTAAGTACTTACATTGCTAAAGTCTCTGAGGCCCAAAACTAACCCTATGTCCTCCGAGCAGGAGATAATAAAATCATTACAGATATCAAAACTAAAACAGAAAAAAATATATTGATAAGAAAACTACAAAAGAAAGAAGGGGCGAGAAAAAGGCACCACATCCAAATAATGATAATGTACACTATTCTCTTTTATCCTCTTCGCCTTCATCATCACTATAAGGATCGGCAGACCCACCATTACTCCTTTCTTTGTCGACCTTCACCATTCCTATATCACCATCTGAATTTCCCTTGGCCAATGATTGAGCTTCTTCATCGTCATCATCAACAGCCTCACCAGAGTATGCATATCTACATATTAACAATTCAATGTAGCCCTTAGAAAAAAGATTATTGGTTTGTGTTTGCCACCTGTCTCAGTGTTTGTGTCCAACTGGTGTGTGTGTGAGTGTGTGTCGGTCCATGGCCAAGCCTTAAAATGCCAAAGCTTGCATTAAATCATTCATGCTGTGTTGAGCTGTTACATTGGTGCTGATATTAATCAAAATTGTAGGTTTATGATGAGGTATGAATCTAATTTTGAAATGCAAATGCCATCTCTGAAATAAACTCATAATTATGCACCATAGCCTAGATCATGCAATCATGCAAATTACAATAATTAGCTCTTAAAGCATCATAAGGCTTCAATTAGTACTCCGCTTAAACTGAATAAAAACCTTGTCTTACCTTGCACAATATATACACAATGCAATTCAAGACAAGATATCATAAAGCAATAAATGGAAAATCTGGAAACACAGTTAAACTGGTACCAGCCTGTCATCCCCTCTGAAATCTGGTCCGAAATTTGGATTTATATTTATATTCCATAATTGAAGTTTATAATAATAATTTTAAGTTTAGTAATGTAGAAAGTAACCTCTGAGAACTTTGAGAAGGGGCCCACAAATAACAAACAACACAAAGCAGAAGGAAAGCAAGAATGTCCCAAAATGCAGTAATAATCCATGCACTCTGCCACCTCTCGCTGAAGGGGTCTGTTGCCTTAAAATAAACCTACATGTAATTCAAAATCAATATAATATGAGACAGATATTATAATTATGCAAAAAAATTTACCAGATGTAAAGATCACACTGTTTTATAAATTTCAACAGCTCATCTGCAGATCACAGAAGATGTATATCACCTAGTGCTTTTCAGGTCTGAATACGACTTATTATTTGAGCTTTTATCTCTAAAATCACTACTATAAATTATCATGAAGTAAGGCAGCAGCATATTTTTCTATATCATGGTTATCTCTCTGTTATTTCTTTCAATTAAAGACAGGTAGGCAAAATTTTGAAAATATTAGAATCCAACTCCATTCTCAGTGTGCAACCCACAAAGGTTGAGATTCTTGGAAAGAACCATAGTTTCTGCTGACAAATATCATAAAATAACTAACAAATCAAAGATGTTCAAACTTTCTGCCACTGGCGGTGTTCAAACAAAACATACCTCATAACCAATCCAGGCAACTGAAGCAATCACAAAAAGGGCTAAGGCATTAGTAAACTTTCTATAGATCTCCAGCTTCACAGAACTTCTCTTCGCCTAATAAACCAAAAATTGTAGCATAGTTTTAGGCTCATTAAAATAGTAGATGCTGATGATGCACGGTCAGTATGGGGATACCTTTCTTTTATTTTATTATTGCTGACCTTCCCTTGTTTAGTTGTTCAATTACACAACTGTAGACAAATAAGGCTTGAACGGTATCAATGATTAACTTCTGTCGTGCAAATAAAAAATAAAAAAACTCAAAAGCAATACAGTGCAGTACTGTACTCAGGTAATGAGAGCACAAAACCACAAGTAGTCCGTATTCCGCACAAAGAAAGAAAAAGAATGAAAATATCTACCTGAAGTAATTCCAAAGTCCGAGAAAGAGAAGTGAAGATCCACAAAACAAGAAAAGAATTTAAGAATGCAGCAGGAAGTACAAGGAACAGTCGTGCCTTCCCAGAAATATCACTAATCGTCCCCACATTCTCCGCATAATCCAATGACTCAGTAGCGAAAAAGTATGTGACCCCAAGAAGTAAAACCTTTGATGTTAGGCCCCCCAGAGTCGGCCTCACAACCCCATATCCCATTGATATAGACAACACAAGAAGCCTTGAAAAAGTTTTTCTAATTGCTCCAACAGTCACAACCCAAGTGGTTATGCCAACTGGCCGAACTCCGACATGGTTGAAATTCAAATACTCACAATACCACAGGGTCATTTCCAATAAACCAAGAGCAATAACTAGCATTATCCAATTTTGGATAGGCATTATCTCCCTCCAAAACCGCATGTATTGAAAAGACCATACTGCCATCAATGCTACATAAGCAAGTGACATTAACACATAAAATGTCATTAACGGGGCCATCCGACCCGGTAAGTACCCATTAGGGTTTTTCCACACCGTCTTTCCACTCATAGTAAGCCCCCTCAATTTTGGATCACAAGATATAAAAAATAAGTTGTACATTCCTGTTTTAGAAATGTTAACTTTTTGGTTGTCCAATTTAGCAGAAAGATATTTTCCACTAAAATGAGTATTCAGAACAACGGGCCAGTTTAGATCAAGTGCTGAGGGTCGCCTTATGACCTCGCCTTGTTTGCAACTGGTTGTTTTTGCCAAATCAGGGGTACAACAAATGGATCTTGTGCCACCATACGCAGACCCACCAATGTCATCTCTATCAGCTGCCTCAAACACAATTGCTTGGATAAGCCCGGTGGTGTGCTCCATGTTTGAGTGTAGGTTGGCTGACTCCTTTGTTCGCCAAAAAACTATGTTGTCAAATCTAGTATATAGAAAAAGATTTGTGTCATAGAAAATGCTAGTCTGGAATGTGGAATACATGAACATCAGAATTAGTACATTAATTTTAAATAACATATTATAACCATCCTCTATACCACTTCCTTCCCAAAATACCCTCTTTCCTCGTTGCTTAATTCTAAGTAGATGAGGATTAAAAAAGAAAAGATAACTTGAGTAATTATTGAAGAAATAAGGAGAGAGGATCAGCAACATAGGTTATATTCACCGTGCTTTAAGAGGGCAAATGAGGTATTTCTTTGTTTCCAAATAGAAACTGACCTTTTGGTTCGCAGGTAAACACATTGTTTCTGTGAATAATCCAGCTTAACAAAAAACAAAAACAATAACGTACCCAATAAAAGACCAAGCTTAACTATACTGCCCATGAAAAGAACCTCCTATCTTTGCAGTTAAGCCATTTGTAACAATTTCTAGATCATCATTTAGTAAAAGAATGTCTGTGCATCAGATGTGAAGTTAATTAAAAATATACTATAACTAGCATGTAAGATTTTCCAATTGATTGCACTTCAGAGATCTGATATCAATCTGCTATATTCAACTAACAAAACTAATCTAGGATGGAATGCTTCTAAAAGTATCAGACCTGGCATCAGAACAGAAAATACAATTCCAAATTCTAATGCATCTGAATTCAGGTTAACTCGATTCTTCAGGTACTGTTCAATTTCAGTTTAGATTTCACTAGGATCAGGCTCCAACTGTACCTCGCAATTCAAATTCCAGCTGCAATCAAACCTCTCCCAATCTTAACAACGCCAATACAATTACTTTTAATAAAGTCAAGGCAAAATTACTTGATATAGGAGTCCCTATCAGACGCAACGATTCCCTCACTGCCACCAGAGAGAAGGAACGCATTCCCCACCTCGTTGAAAGGTTCGTACTGGTAAGTGTGAATCGATCCCTCGACCCCATTTCTATGAAGAATTGAGAGAATAATACAAAGAAATGAGACCAGAAAACTCAGATCCATTGGAGAAGAAGCGAGTAAAAGATCTATCTAACGGAGTCAGTGAAGCATCGCTTAGACGCTTCCTCTCCTCTTTTTTGAAAAAGGCTTGTGCCAAGCTCGCTTCCTCTCCTCTCCTCCCTCTCTCCTCCCTCTCTCTCTATCTGGTGCGGTGAGTAGATGGAGAGTGTAACCAGTCTGGTTCCCGTCTAGTCTAGAGAAGAGAAACCATATCTGCTGCTCTTATTCGGCAAGATCAGGATCCTGCTCTTGCGATACAGACCGTTGAAAATTTTAGATCTGAAATTTTACAAAATACTCAGCCCTTGCATTTCACATCTGGGCGGTCCATTTTTGGTGGACGGTACAGATCGTAAATAGCAGGGTCCTGATCTTACTCGAAAGAGCAGCAGATACGGATCCAGATGATATCGTAAACCGGCTTGGTACATAGACCATTTCACAGAGTAATCGGACCCAACACCTACTCATCAGATTTTATTTTTGTGATTTAATACTCTAGTGGTTGCATTGGCCCACAAATAGGTGTCTTCATGGAATTGTGGCGTACCCCTGACGAATACACCGGTTCCATCCTTCCATTTCCAGCGAAGGAGACGAGGCGTCTCCTTCATTCTTCGAATGGATTTCCTACCGACCGCAACGGCTCATGGTTCTCATGGATTTTTTTTTTCTCTTTCTTTTACTAAAGAGCAGAGGGAAATCTCACATGATTTATTGAAACAAGTAGTGTAGTACAATCAAAAATCTAAATTAATATTTTTTTTCTTTTTTTGAAATAAATAAGAAGCATCTACCACTTTATTTTCTTAATAAAAATCAAGTTTACACACTGAAAGACACCATTATAACAATCCAAAATCACTATATCTATCTTTATCATATTATATCTAACCCTATCTAACACCCAAGATAATATTGATATATCATCACATAGACATTCAAAACATAAGACTAAACTCACTAACGAAAATAGATTCACCCCTGGTTCCTAACACTAATCACGATCATCTCGTTGTACCAATTGGTGTCATCTAGTATATCCCTTTATCCCTACACCACCAAGTGAGCTTGTCATCGAATCCCCTGATATGTACTAGCTGGTACATGTCAAACCTTTCCCATTACTGCTGACCTTTCAGACTCATGTTCTTTTTCCCAACAAAACCCACTGGCTCTGTTCGGTGCAGCAATGGTCTACCATCCTGATATCAAACCATCTTTGTATCCATCTCTGAAACCTTGCTGGCTCTGTGACTCATCTAAAAGCACTGATTCTTCAAGAAAATCGCTCGTTTGTGATTCAGGTTTGTTCAATTTGTGGCTGTAGAGAGTAGGAAGAACACCTCTAATACTGAACCTGATTTGCTCATCTCATGAGCACATTCCCCTCAAAACCCCCATCTTCATTGCTGCATATCAAAGCATCTCGTCATCGACCCGTCGTCTCAACCCTGATCTGGATCTGACCTCCCCTCACATGTTCTCGCAATCAGTATCCTTACCTCATCACTGACCTCATAGAGCTATCCCTTTCGAAACCCTGCCTATATCGTGAGCAAGGCCCGATTCATCTCCTCAGTCAAATCTGAGGACCAGATTCGATCCGAGGCCAGGCTCAGTCGGGCTCAGATCTATTTCAGATGCCTCGACGCCAGGAATCTGACAAGGATGACATGTCTTCATCTTGACAGCACCTTACATCTCCTGATCTGCAACCCCTCTTCATATTGATCTAGGGGTACCTGAGCTGCACCTCGTCGCCTTCTGAGTTCGACCTGGCTTCACTTCGATTTGTTCTCGCTATCATCCCCCTCGTTCAGATCTGAACTGAGAAATTTATCTTCTCGACGCCTGTCTTTATCGTGAGCAAGGCTCAGAGTCCGTCTCAGCCAAATCCGAGATTCGAGTTCTAACCGATGGCAGTCTCTGTCTCAAACAGGTCGGCATCAGATTTCGACACCAAGCGCTCAGGCAGCACACCGATCACCACTGCAGATCAACCGATCACTCTCCACACACATCACCTCGTCGAGGGACTCTATCATCGCCATCGCTCCAATCGATCTCAGATCTATCAGCAGAGACCCCTCTGTCTGTCGATTTCATCTAGACCCCCGGAACCAGGAGGAGGATAAAGAAGGAAGAGAACGAAAAGGAGGAGGGGGGAGGAAGGAGAAGGGAGGTGGCGGGGGGAGATCGGAGGTGACCTCCCCCGCCGAGAATCGCTCTTTTGCTCGCTCTTTCTTTCGCTCTTTGATTTTGCACAACCTTCTTTCTGATAGTTCTTTTCTTCTTTTTCCTAAAACTAATATATAAGAGTGATATATTGACAAACTAACAGAATATATTTATTCTAAAAACCTATTACACCTATTTCATCAAAACACATCCTACTACATTCATCATTTCATTATCTAATTATTTTCCAAAACCATCATTAAACTACAAAAGAATATTACCATCAATATAACAAAAGACAAATTTTTAGAAACAAACGGACAATTTGAAAAAGCATACAACACTCTCAGAAATTTTCAAGACATAGAACGTGTCCAGACAAAGACTCTGTTAGCATAATTTATTGACTCGATTTCACCAACAGATCCTCCTGCTTCATCACTATCATTTAATTTTTTATGTCTGAAATATATTTTGGTATGTCCTAAACATTCTAAAAAATAATTAAATTAAGTTTAAAATAAGATGAGTCATTGTTATTTCACATTAATGTATTAAAATATTAATGATTTGAATAGCTAAATTTCTAACTAATCTATATTTTTTTAATAAATCTATTATTTAGACAAAAATAATTATTCAAATCTATTTTAAAGTAATCTAATATTTTTTGTTACTAAATTTCGAACCCCATCTATGGAAAAAGTTCTCTAGTTGTTAAGTCGTGATAATGTGTGCTCGTGCGCCTTCACTCAAGGACGAAGATAGACAATTCAAATTGAATCAAGGATGCAAAATGTTCATTTTTAATATATGAAAGTTGTCGTAATTATTTTTTAGATAAGAGGATGGGATTCGTCTTTTTATTTTCTTCATAATTATATGGGAAAGGGAGCTGATACGTAGATATCATATTTGATACAACTATTGATATCGATTTTATTATGCATTTTTAGTTGAGATATAAAATCCGATCTCCAATTTTTTTTAATAATGATCAAATTCAATGATTTGAATTGATCATTTTGACTTTATAATTTGAGATATGTGTGTAGTTGCATTAATAATGGGAGAATTGATCTCAATTTGTTCTTCTTAGATCCGGCATCCATGAAACGAGTTTTTCAGTATGGACCCTGATTTTTCTATAATCATTTAGTGCGAAATAAGTTAATCTACTGAAAAAAAAATATTATAATGAAATAAATTATATGTCAACTGAAAATACACGTAATTGTCACGTGCAGTAAAACTAATCGACTTTACACCTATAATTTGTGTTAAAAGAATCAATTTTATTATATCTGATAATTATGTGTTTTCATATGACAAGTATTTTTTAATTGCAAAACAATTAATAATAAAACTCTTATTAATTAATATCCTTCGTAGTTGTATTACGGGAGTGTAAATCTTATTATTTCAGTCAATTGAGTACTAGCCAAGCACATATCGATTTCCTTTTAAAAAAAAAAAGATTTGAGTATTATAAATAATGAGTTATATTCATCTGTAGATTCTCAAACTATTTTTTATTTATTTATTTCTAGATGAGAACTGTTGGCTAATTGACTTTTCTTTTACTAAAAAGTATGCTTTAGGACTTCTCTTAAGAAAGTTGTTGTCAATTAAAAGAGTAATTTCAACCTATTTTTTTATTATTATAGATAACAAATGTTTCTAGCTAATAGACTTTTTCTTTATCAAAAAGTAGGCTTTGTGACTTTTCTCAAGAACATCTTTTGTTTCTAGGTAACAAATGTTTCAAAAAGCAAGGCTATTGTACTTTGCAAAGCACGTACTTTATCACTGGTGTTCAAACATACTATCTAATTTTCATCATATTTCTTGGTGTTCATACTAACTTCACTGATGTTCATACTAACAACACAAGATACTTATACTAACTTTCGTTGTATTCATACTAACTTTTATGTTATTCAGATTATATGGTTTTCCTGATGTGCATGTATTCATACTAATTTTTTAAGGTGTTCATACTAGATTCGCATGCTAGTATGAACACATGTTTCAACTAATATGAACACGTTGTTTATTTAGTATGCACACATGTTTTATTTAGTCTACACATCATTTTGTGCAAGACAGACTTGAAACATCTAGTATGAACACATATTTTATTTAGTCTGCATACATGTTTTATTTAGTCTGCACATCATTCTAGCAAAACAAACTTGAAACAACTAGTATGAACAACATTTACAACTAATATGAACACATATTGAATTAGGCTACGGTGCTTGGCCAAGCACCGCTGCCTCTGTGCTTGATAATCCTGGCCGTTGTAATTTTATCAAGATTCGTGCTATCAGATGTCACTGATGGAGTCGAGATTATGTGGAATGGACGCCTCCATTTAAAAAATTCTGATTTGATTCTTCTCGCCTTCTCTCCCAGACGATCAAACCCTTCTCTCTTCTCGCCTTCTCTCCCAAATGAAAACCTAGTCTCTTGTTGCCTTCTTCGGCTGTAGCAGCGGGACACTAATCGAACTTTAGATCAGCCTCAGAAACCTTAACCCTAACGTCACAGAAACCTTAACCCTAACTTTAGAGCAGCGAGACACCTATCGACAAAAAGCTTGGAGACGTGACAGAAAGCCTGGAGACGTGATCGTTTGCTCAAATACCGAGGTACTCATTTTGCTGTTGCTGTGTTCATTTGGTTTTTTTATCAGTTCATAAATGGATTTGTTGTGTTTTGTGTTGTTGTTGCTCAAATACTGAGGTACTGATTTTATTGTTACTGTGTTCATTTGGTATTTTTATCCGTTCTGGTACCGGTTCATTTTGCTGTTATTGATGCTGGTTTTGCTGATATTGGTACCAGTTCGGGGATTTAGGGTTTATCAGTCTGATTATTGATGCTGATATTGATGTTGATGTTCTCTAATTTTGATTTGTATTCTTGCAGTAAGACTTTGTTGATCTTACAAGCGAGATTAGTTGTGGGATGCCATTGTATTATTGCAACAAATGTAGGCGACCATGTGTGGTAAAGAAATTCGGCACTAAGGCTAACCCGGGTCATGAATTCTATGCGTGTTATTGTGCCGAAGGTGGCATCTGTCGCGCTTGGTGTGACGAAGTCCACTTTTATCCCATTCATGTTGTCAAGAAACTCGAAATTCTAAAGAATCTAATAATTGTGGGATTTGCAATAGTCATCTCCTCGCTTGCTTTATTGCTTTTGTATGTAATTTCTAGAAATTAAAATTTGTAAGGTGGTTCAGTTTGAATTTGTATGTTTGCAACAATTATCCCAATTATCCCATTTATGTTTGATTAGCTGAAGTGAGTTATTTGGATTTGAATTTGTATGTTTGAATTAAAATATGTTTGATGTGTGTTTCAATTGCTGGGTCTGTAATGTATGTTTGAATTAAAATATGTCCCAATTATCCCAATTATCCCATTCATGTTTCAATTGCTGTAATGTATGTTTGGATTTGTAAGGCTACATCATCAAAGTTGCATCTCGAGTCCAGCATCAAGTCTACACCATCGAGTCCAGCTGTAATGTATGTTTGCATCAAAGGTTGAATTCGTATAAGTTTCTGTGGTGATCAAGCCATGTATTTCTAATAGAACTCTCATCTTTTCAATTAATAGCATATCTTGTACCATTACCATTGCTGCTCAATGAGAAGTTGAGACAATTCATTAATTTATACGAATTTTAAAATATGTCCCAATTTTTAAGAAGTGTTAAGGATTATTTGAGAAGTGTGAATACCCCAATGCAAATTTCTGTACTGTTTGTTGTGATTATTTGAGAAGTGTTAAGGATTTAGTATATAAAATCAAGCCTTGGTAAAATAGTAAAATCAAACAGTGAGTTTCAGGCTTCAACCATCTCTCACCAGTATGTAAAACAGTAAATTACACCATCAACCCTTGGTAAAACTCTTGTTAAAAGGTAAGGCATGACAATCCAGTATCTTATACGAATTCAAGTCTACACCATCAACCCTTGATACACATGTTCACAACTGCATATCGTGTACATTACAACAATAAATGACAATATCGAGTACATTACAGCATATTTAATCCAGTGTACATTACAACTTAAACACAACACAATATTACAGCATATTTAATCGAGGGTACCACTCTGCTCACAACCAACAGTCACCTGCAGACCTATAAAAAAAAATACAGTTAGTGATTTTTATTGATGGACAAACAAAATTGATGGATAAACAGTAGCAACCACATTATTTTTTGTGAGTGATTATGCCTTGAGTGATTCCCCTGCAGACCTATCAGAAAAACAGCACAGTAGCAACCAACAATCACAAAACACCAAATTTTTAGTGAGTGATTATACCTTCGATGCCCTCAATTATCCGACTCAGTATCAGTGTTGAGTTCATCATCATCGTCGTCTATGTCTAGCTGTGTTTTCCCCTTAGAAATGTCTCTTAAACGCTGAAATAACAAAAACAGTAAGTTGAAATATTGCAAGTGCAAGTTAAAATGCCATGAAAATACAATTTATAAACAAACCTTGGGACATGTTCAGATGTTATGAGCCTCTTTGGAGTGACAATAACTGCAAGTTCTCCTCTGTTTTGCATTGAGCTCGATGGTAGGTTTAAATCTTCCGATCCTTTTTGGTCTTCCCTTGCACTGAGATTGAAGAGGATCAAGATATGTAGTAGGCTTTACCACCTCTGTACTGTTTGTACTCACAGCAGCTACTACCTCAGTTGGCACGATCCTTGCCCTCTTAGATTGTAATCGGTTTTGTAATTTTGTAATTTCAGACAAGGCATGCTCAAAATCATCCGCATGATGTACAGCTAGGTCCTCAACCTTTTTGTACTCTAGAGATAATTTCGTTCGCCTAAATGACCGCAATGCCTCCTCGGATTGAGAGATATCTATGCATCTTTCTTCAACGCTTTTCTTTGCATTCTTGTTAGCATCCTTACACCATCTCTCTAAAATGTACTTTTTGGGAAGATGCTCAAAACCCACGTGATGCAACACCTTGATCGCGTGCTGACATAAAAAACCCTCAAACTCGAACCCTTTGCAGTTGCAAGAGAATGACTCTGTTGCTTTATCAACATGGACAATAAATGATTCTGATTTCCAATTTTTAACGAGAGGAATATTTTTAATGCTAACCTCATATCTTTTATCTCTTTCATGCTCTAATACAACCCCCAAGCAACTCTCTCTCAATATCTCCTTGAAGACGGCAAAAAATTTTAGTGTGTAGACACGTCGTGCCTCGTGCTCTATTGGATAAGGTGACCACATTCGTGGGACCTCGTTGATGTTTTTGATATCTTGGTCACTTTCTCTATCCCAAAAACCCTCTATCATCATTTCAACCTTTTTTACGAATTGGTAGATTGATGTGTGGTTATCTAGCCACAATTTCAAAATAGCGTTCATGCTCTCGCTTCGTTGGGTGGTTGACATATCTGCAAAGAAGGTATCACGAAAAAAGGCTGGCACCCATTCATCCCTTTTATCATACATTACCTTCAAATGACCTCCATTCTTAAGTTTATATTTGTCCAGCATCTTACCCCATGCTTCCTCAAATCTGAAATCGTCAAGCTACGATTAATTACAACCTTCAATTCATCCTCAAATCCTTGCTTTGTATGGTAAAGTTTCAAAAATTTCTCCCTTGCTTTACGCATCACGTGCCATTGGCAACATCGATGCACAGTGTTAGGAAATACCTTTTTGATAGCCTTCTTCATTGCTGGATCTTGATCAGTGAGGATAGAAATTGGATGTTTTCCATATAATGACCGCAACCATGTTTCAAATAGCCAAGTAAAGTTCCAATCCTTCTCTGATCTAATAAGAGCCATACCATAAAAGATTGATGCTCGATGATAGTTAACTCCTGTGAACGGTGCCAATGGCATGCCGTATCTGTTCGTATTGTACGTAGTATCGAAAGTAACCACATCCCCAAACTCCAAATATGACCTCCGTGCTCTGCCATCGATCCAAAATATATGACGTGCATGCCCTTTTTCATCCGCATCTATGGAAAAAAAAGAACTCAGGATCTTCTTCTTGCTTTTGTAGGAAATAAGCCAATGTGGTTTCAACATCCACCCCAATAACTCGTCTATTCTCTTTTGCAACCTGATTACTAACATCTTTCTTGTTGAAATGAAGTTGTTTCCTCCCCCCTTGTTTCATAGCTACAAACTCATATATTTTGGATGTACCAACTTTTTGAGCATTCAAATCACGTATTATCTCTGTTACTTCTTGGCTCATGCACTTTTGAGACCGCAAATTCCTTTTTTTGGATGAAGATTTCAGCAATACATGATTGTGATTTTCATTAAAAATGGAAACTACCCAAACTCCTTCCCTTTTCATTTTTACCCTCAAAGATGCCTTACAGTTGGTTCTTGTAGTACCATGCTCTCTTTGAAGTGGTATTTGATCCATTGAACCACTCCATCTCTTGAGTTCATTTCTTTGGCGCTTAGAGAAGCCTTCCTTATTGCAAACAAACCTACAAGAAGACACCCCATTCCTTGATTTCCCCTGGTTATTCTTCCTCACGCTAAATCCGACATGACCGGCATATGCATTGTAGAAATTATATGCCTCCTCGGCTGTCTGAAACTCCATATCAACATAAGGTTTCATTTTCTCAACTTGTTCTCCTACTTCTACTTCATCTCCACCTTCTTGTAATTCTTCCTCAACTTGATCTACTTCATCTCCTACTTCTATTTCATCATCCACCTTCGCGGCAAAATAGTGAAGTGGTGCATATTTTCCAAACCCAACATATGAATCATCTTCAGCATTATGTGTTGCAAGTATGCCAAATACATTGTTAGATAACAAACTCAGCATTCTGCGATGAAATTTTTTAATAATATGATCAATTAATTAAAGAGGATATATACCCTTAGGTTAATGGTACCAATACCATCTGTCCCAGGTGAGTCCAACGAAAGATTTGAATTAACTGAGCATGCATTATTAGAAGCAACTCCGGTCGACATCTCAGTAGTAAATGAAAATCTAGTCAATACAATAATGAGGTGAATCAGGTGAACACAGTAAATACAGTAATGAAAATCTAGTCAATACAGTAATGAATACAGAAAACACAGTAAATCGAGCAATGAACACAGTAAATACAATAACCAAATACTGAACAGGTGAATCAGGTGAATGGACGAAATTCGTAAAAATCAGTAGCTGAGCAACTTACTGGTATACAAAACCAAATTAATACAGTAACCAAATACTGAGCGAACAATGCTGACGAAATTCGTAAAAATCAGGCAAATTACTGGTATAATGCTGACCTTGACTTAAACAAAATCCTTAGAAATCAGTAGCTGAGAAAATAATTTTAGTCAAAATCGAACTCACAGTTTCCTCTTTTGAGCAGTGTCCAGCACCAGCGTCGCCTCTTTGAGCTTTTTTGTCGAGTCCTCTGGGAAGAACGACCAATTTAGGGCTAGGGTTTTTGCGACTCAAGTCATTGTCGGCTTCGTCGTCCTTTGGTGGTCGTCTGCTTCGTCGTCGGGAATGTCGTCAGGAATGAGAAGGAGCAAGAGGAGAAGGAGTGGATTTCGATCGATTTGTTTCTATGTACAGTACAGAGAACGAGAAGGAGCAAGAGGGAGACGGAAGGGATCAGATCGTTTGGGAGAGTTTCGTCTGGGAGAGAAAGCGAGAAGAATCAGATCGGAATTTTTAAATGGAGGCGTCCATTCCACATAATCCCGACTCCATCAGCGACATATGATAGCACGAATCTTGATAAAATTACAACGGCCAGGATTATCAAGCACAGAGGCAGCGGTGCTTGGCCAAGCACCGTAACCTAATTCAACACATATTTTATTTAGTTTGCGCCTCATTCTGTAATAAACATTCATGATAGTGTATAAGGCAAAAATGTTAAGAAGAATGTGCGATCCAATTTTTCATTTTTATCTGCATCTAACTGTTTGTTTTTCTTTTTTTTAAAGTTAGTTAAGATGACGAAAGTGAAAGACGAACATTGAAAAATTGTTAGTCGGATCCTTAATAAAATTAACAAAATAAAGACAGGGGCGGATGTAGGTAGTCTCAGGGGGGCACTTGCCCCCTCTGGAAAAAAATTGCAAAATAATTTAGTGTATTTGTGCGATTTTTCAATTTTTTTTAGCGAAATAACCATGTATATTTGAAAATCTGTGTTATTTTGCCTCCTCTTGAAAAAAAAATTATAAATCTTGCCTCTCCTGACAAAAATCCTGAATCCGCCTCTAAATAAAGATATACGTATAGCTTTTCATGTGTATTCAAATATACTCGTATTTTAATCAAACCGACATATTGAGCATTACTATAAGAAACTGTTAGATGTACAAATCAATCATATTCCAAGATCGTTAGAAAAGAAGTATATATATATATATATATATATATATATATATAACCTTGTCAAAGAAAATGGACATGCCACACTTGACACTTATAACGAGCTACGATACATCTGTCCCGCTGAGGCGCTGACTTGTAAAAGTTTGACAAAACTATGCTTGAAGCTGAGCATGCACTGAATACTATACTCAAACACAAGTTCAAGATGTGTCAATGCAGCCAAAACTTGAACTGAACATGTATATACATTTGTTCAGACCTAGACATAAATTCAGATTTGCTCCCTCAGATTTGCCTTTCTTTACCCCTCTTCTAATCGGCTCCAAATCTGCTGCTCGTCTAATTTGGCGAGCAGGACGTCCAATACGACGACTATAATGTGATTCAGAGAGGACGTCAGACGAAGTTTGAACGGTCCAGATCGATACGAACAGAGATAGCAGTGATTCGGTGAGCGGCGGAGTTGGTGCCCTTCTAATCTTCTTCCATTGTTTCCTCCCAGAACTCTTGCATTGGGACAAATAGCAAGAATTTGAAATTATCGTTTTGATTGCATTGATTTTGTTATGCTGCTTTGATGATGATAATGATTCCTCATGCTTCAGCTGATGAAAGAAATGAAGGAAATAGGATTCTCTAGTTTACTTGATATTTAATTTGTCGAATGAGCTATCCAATAATCTCAGTTAAAAAATAAAAGGCAAGGAAAACAATAGCTCGTATTCAAACAGGAACTAGCATCTTGTAGGCATTTTACCTTTTTCTCTCAAAGGGGATCATTCAAAGTTCTACAAGCCTCTTGAAACTAAAAATCGGAAGACACTCAATTTATCTGCAATTTTGCGTACTGTACCAGCAATCCATATATGTCCTATATAAATATATTCCGAATTTTATATTACATTTTCTGAACTGCAACATATTTTTTCTCTCTCTTCAATTTATGATTTTGGTGTGCAGAGAAGTGGGCCCACAAGGGAGATGGAAGGTGGGCACACAAGGGTAATATGACAAATATTTTAAGAGAAAGGGCATTTTGTGTGAGATTTGAAAAAGTGGGGTATAAATGTATAATATAAAATTGCCCCTTAAAAACACTTATTTTGTACACTGAGCGGCTGAGCATATGCGTCCATTGAAATATAATCAACACTTGATCCAAAAAATGTCAGCGAAATCTTAAAATCAGGGAATAATATACATATTCTTTCAAAAGAACCAGGATAGACAATGAAACCAGCAAAGTAATATAACCTTCTGATCAATTCTGTCGGTAAACAGTAGCAAAGCCCATGTACCTCAAGAAAATAAACCAAAGATGATTCTATAAAACCAAACATTGTTAACTACGAAAGAAAAACCAGAGCATCTCACAAATAACACCATAATCAATGCAAAATGAAAGACTTATTCGCAACTTGAGTGGCAATTTTGCAAAGACAATTAAAACATTCAAGGTACAATTTGGGTGGCAATTATGCAAAGACAATAAAACAAGTAAAACACACTGCTAATTGTCTGCTTTAAATTTTGCAAAGAAAATAAAACAAGTAAAACACACAGATAATTGTCTGCAAAAAGCGCAAACAATATTTTCTGCAGATAAAGTGGAACAAACACATACCAAGTACAAGAGTTGATAATATGGCTTAATTATGACAAGTGAATGTCATTAATACTGCTATCTTAGATAGCCCATAGATCTTCTGCTCCTTGCTATAAAAGCTGGCCTGGCCACGCATCCCATTCTGATCCTCTTCTGTGCAAGATAGTTAAGAAAAGAAAAAAATACAGTGTCAAAAAGATCAAGAACCAACAAGTGAGATCAAAAGATTATTTTTTCATATTTTTCCTTTTTATTAGATTGATTACTCTTCACTATGGCAGTACAGATTTATTGTTTCAATTTGAGACAACTTGTCAAATTTATACCCTCCAGAGATATTCAGGGAAAAAAACAAAAGATAAGCAACTACTGTAGGTGAATGTCATCTGGTTTCACGAAGCACATCATTTCATCAACCAAATAATTAGATCATAAGTTCATTGCAACCCAAGGACTGATGGAAGTGACAACGGGAAGATAGCCTGTACCACACCAAAAGAGTAGAGGGTATTACTATAGGTACATGATGCTCCATGAATTATACAATCTATAACCAATTTAGCAGTCATGAGCTCAAATCCAACCAAGTCCCTCAAAGAGGCAAAAAAGACAACACAAACAGGGACAAAAGAATCTTACTCGAACAAGATAGGTTGATCATGAATTCTTTACTCGGCGTACTTTCTTTCTGGGCCAGCCCTGGCATTTGATTGGCTAATTGCTAATCAGAATCTTCATAAACCTCTTCATCCGACACCTCATCAAAAGACCTCATGTCCAACTGATAGCGTAAAATTCCCCCAATGCCACCAAATCCCCTGCAGAACTGAGAGCCCTCCTGTGATTTGTTGGTAACAAACTCAAGGGTACAACCAAATTTCCTGTACCCATTTGCAAACCACTCCAAAAGAGACACTTTCTCTTGCACTTCCAGCTCAGCATTGGTTTCCGAGTCGCGAAAATTAGACTGGTCAGCTTCCTGCTCTTTGTTCAAGTGCTTTACAACAATTTCTCCTGTTGTGCTATTTTTTAATGTGTACCGGTTTATGTCAAGATTCTCCCACACAATCAAGGTCTCAACTGCTCCCATTTCTAAGGCTTTTAAAGTGTCATCAACTCCAAAAACATACTTCCCAGTATCTTGGCTTATCTCTTCAAAGTACTTGCCAATCAGCTTTTTCTCTTGAATGAATTTCACATTTGCAAGAATCTCGGCAGATAATTCAATGGCTTGGTTAAAGCCATTCTCACCACCATAGGATACATCAACCACGTTTAGAATTTTTGCTTGAAGGCGTGGGTCAAACATGTCAGACTGGCTCAACTCAGTTTTGAAATCTGCCGACCCAGCTAGGATCAATCCGGACACATTAGGTTGGCTCGTGGCGGGGTTTATGAAAAACTGGGTTGCCAGCTCAGCTGTCTTTCTAACATAATTATGGCGCTTCTCCATGCGAAGCCGCGCAAAACGAAGAGCAGATTGACCACCACGACCATGCTTTTTAGGGAGGTCAACACTGAACTTGTGGAGAACTTCCCTTGTGTTGCCACTTAGTGTGCCAAATAAAGTACCATTGCCATCCATAACAATGAACCCGAACTTGTCATCTGATTCTAAGAGTTCATTCAATGCCTCGGTATGGAACTTGTTGTCACAGAGGTAGAGAGAGGCATTAATTGGCTTGAAGGGTTCAAAATCGATTGTCACCTTCTTCTCCTTCCCATCCTCTGTGAGTACTGTACCTGAAATTGTGCATTAGTTAGACAATGTCTTGCTCGGCTGCTTCTTACGGTATAAGGAGGTGGAATCCAATTGTGCAATTTGACTCCATTTAATCAAATTCTAACATTCAATCTGTATAGTTAAAGCTAAGCTTTGGACTGAATTCCCAAGTTGGAAACTAAACACTCTCAATGAATCGAGACAAAGATGAACAAATAGACGAAGGATGCAAATAACTGAATCAATGCATGGTTACATATGCTACAGTTAGTAAACATATTTACAATGTTAGCCCGAAAGAACAAGGGTATGTACAATGTCTCAATAAAAATACAGAATCAGAAATATGCAGAAAACAGTGTAATGTATTGCAAAATACCTGTGTACAGAACAAGTCCATTGGGAGGCACTTTGTTGTACAGCTTGAGACGCTGCTGAGCTGAAGTAATAGCTGCAAGAACAGACTGGCGGTTGACACGACTCTTAATATTCGAAGCTGTGCC
>CAXKVX010004471.1:0-24269 GCA_964058865.1 Eleocharis quinqueflora
AGAATATTGGATGCTGGGAATGTATTTTGTATTGTACTTTGACTATGGATATTTAGGGCATATCAAAACTGGAAGGGCGCATTGATGGGTTACCGGCTAAAGCATTCATGGGTGATTTGCAACTTCTCAATTTGAAACTGAGAAATACTTCAGAATATGCTGTCAAGGTATTAACTGTTCTGATTTTATGCTTGTACAGTGTATTAAAGTTGCAAAACCAACAAGGAAAAATAATTTGTAAAACTGTGGGACAAAAGCATATAGAAGATCTTGCTGGACTATGACACACATTAGTTAAAGGGGTTGTTTTTACAAATTATTCGAAGTTTCAGACATTCAGCTCATATTCTAATATCATTTTTTAGACCAGGCAAATATACTTGAAGGCTTAAGAATATGAGGTTTTCTTTTTAACTTTTCAGAACATAAAAATGAAGATAAACCATTCCAGATTTTTAATCCCTAGCAACTCAGGAGAGATGGATCTGAGCTTTCCCCAGTGTTTAGGAAAAAGAAATGCCGGTGAAGAAGCAAAATGTGATCCGACAGATAACAAGGATACATCCAAGAGCTCTATGTTTTCTTTTTCAGAGGTAAGGGTCTGCTCAACAATTACACTTTCATCCGACAGTAAGCTCAAATTAGTCCAACTGGGCCTTTGTTTAATTATGCCTTAATAAATCCTCAACTGTGTAATTTTGTATTAATCTACCCCTAGTAGTATACCTACCAGAACACATGCTAAGTAAGAAGTAATTTGTCCATATTTTATCATAAGACCTCTATATGTATCACAATCCTGTACTTGTTTTGTTGTTTTTGCCAGAGTTATGTGGTACAAGGGGGGGAGACATTTTCATGGCCTATTTGGTTTCATTGTGGAACTCCTGGGAGGGTTTCTTTATTAATATCGATATATTATGAAATGGAGAATTCAACCAGTGGCATGACATATAGAACTCTGCGGATGCATCATATCTTGGAGGTGAGTGCCAAATCCTCTTGCAAATCTGATCCTTCTTTCATGTACCCTCGGACACTGCCAAGCTTTAAATGAATCATTTAGTTCATGTACAGAATAATTACTAAACTTCAGGGAAGTCATGGAATACCTAAAATACTGCATATTACATATTACAGATTTTTCCATTCTTATCGATAAAACAGGAAGCTGTTATAAACCTTTGTCATTGCCTGTTTGTTTGTCATGGGGAATTCTCTGTCTTGCATGCAGCAAGTTCTACATGTAACCTGCCAATTGGGTAAAATATCTGGACCCTGCTGTGTGCTAAGGTTCCATGTTTTGGCAAAAAGTTATAAACATCAGACTTAGTATCTTTGTGTTTCAATGAAATCATAGCAAAATGCAGAAATTTTGAACAAATTTTGCCACATTCAAGTCTTCAATCAGCTAAACAAGAATAGAAATGAAACATACGCAAAAAAAAAAAAACCTGGGATTAAGTCTTTGGCTCCAGTAAATGCATAGACTGGAACAGTAAAAATTTGACTCTGCTGGAGTCTTACTGAATTGAGTAGATTTGACCCAATTCAGGGAAGTTTATTTAGTTTTCTGTTATACGTTTTGTACCAGAAATACTGTTTCTGTATATAACAACACTGATTGGGGATTCAAAAGGCATTGATAATTCTGTATGACTTGTCATTTTCATATTTACCCCTGTGATGTTTGTTTAACTTGCAGGTATTGCCGTCACTGGATGTATATTTTGTTATCAGTCCATGTCCATCGGAGCTCAAAGAATACCTTGTTCGGATGGACATTGTAAACCGTGCTTTGTCAGAGTCTTTCTCATTCCACCAGCTATCATGTGTGGGTGACAATTGGACCATTTCAAAATTACCATCATGCACCAATGTTACTTCAGATCAAAATGTACTTGCAGGCCAGGCCTTGTCATGCTTCTTCAAAATTCAGGTCAGGGAAACATTATAGTTGAGAAAACTCTAGAGCTCCGAGGAGAGAATATACAAATAGTTTAATTTAATGACAAAAGAGTTTAAACCACGAGCTTGTGATTAGATTGAGCAAGAGGGTATACTGACAAAATGTATTTTCTTTTAGGATCTTAATGGTGTGACTGAGGGGGGATGCAATGGACAGGGAAGTTATGTGCCGAAGGGTACTGAAGGAAGTGGAGGTCCCCTGTTTGATATTTCCAGATCTCCACTGATTGATTTCCATTATCAGGAGAGACATCACCAGGGCAAGTTAGCCAAGGTATATTATCAGCTTTTCTCTTAATTTAGTTCCTTATCAGCGTGACGAGTACACTTATTGATGATTTGCCCTTTCAGACATAAAATGTGTGTCTGTTTTGTGCAGTTGTAGTTTTAAGTGAAATCTATATTTAGTAAGGAGTTCAAGTATAGACACTTTAATCTGGATAAACTACCCCCAAGTCAACAGAAGAGCACAGATGCACTGCACACACAAACATGCACAGGCGAACCTGCATTTCTGATGCCAATGTAAATATAATCATGGATGAATTTTTTAACTTAGTTAATTTATTCTCTTTGCTTCTTTTTTTGTTGCATTTTTTGTTACTTCATTGTTCAGGGATCAGAAAGCCTTCTAGATTTCATTCTTATATCCAAAGCCACTGGGAGTAATTTTGAGTCAGAAGCAGGGTCTAACCATATGTTGCTCTCCCATCATCTGTGTCATTGCAGGCTAGTACTCTAATTTCAATTATTTGATTCTTTTTAAAGCATATAGTTACTTGAGACCTCATGCACGGAAATTTAGGATCATGCAACTTTTTCCCAAATACAATTCATACTTATTAACTGTGAAATGTTGATAATCTTCTTTTAAATGTTGGGCGGGGTGTGTATCTGTTCATTTCTTCTTCTTCTTCTTCTTCTTCTTCTTCTTCTTCTTTTCCAAATGAACTTATTAATCAAGAGACAGATGGACAGGATGAGAAATAAAGAAGATCAGTAATGACAATGAATGTAATTGTTTCAGTGTTACAAGAAAGAGTTCTGTAACATGGCATATGGGAGGACCCCATACAATTTATCACGACTTCTCCAGTGCGTTCTGTGAAGTTAATCTCCATGTTGATCTCCTCAATTCCTCTCCAAACCAAGTAAATGTACAATTCTCAACATTTGACTACACGCCGGACACAACTGAAAACACAACGAGCAATTTGAGTAATGCCTCCGATTTTTCGACAAAACAAGGCGGCTGGTCGGACATATCTCTAGAAAATGATATGAAGGCAATGACGAGCCCAAAGAAGGTACAGAAATACCACAAGCCTACTTCTGGAAGTGCACCCCCTTTTGTCTGGTGTGGATCCAGTGCTATACAACTTAGTCTGGAGCCTGCTTGCTCAACTAGAGTTCCACTGAAGGTTTGTGTTTTTGCACCTGGTATGTACAATTTGTCAAATTATGAGTTGCATTGGAAGGATGAGGCAGAGGGGCTTGGTGGCACAGGTGCAGGACAAGGGCATCCTTTCTATCTCACCGTACTTGAGGGACCACATGAAAAAGCTACACCATTATGAAATTTGTTATAATAATTTACCATTTATTTTTTATTTTCTATCTGTACATCATTTTTTCGACATATTGACGACAAAGGAAAATATAGATGCCTGGTAAAATTTTGATAGTGTTTCTTGTATAACCTGTCCACAGTTATTTTTCGTTTTTATCTTGTAGTTGTCTCTTTTCCACCTTTGTTGTAATGTTTATTCTAGCATCTTTAGCCATTAGACACTTTTTATAAATTTATTATAAAGCTCACTGGAATGATTGACGGAAGAGGAACCTGTTGAATATGATAAGATTCATTTGTTGTTTTTATATTTATATTTTGCGTAATAATCAAGTTGCATAGAATGGAACTTTATTATTAAGTTTAAAATTTAGGTTATCCCTAAAATTTTTGAATCGAGTTTCTGCCAAGTATTACTCATCTCTCATTTTTTTTTCCAGTTAGCTTTGCTTTGTGAATGAATCATTTACGAGTGAGAATACATCAAGATAAAAAGCATTTCAATATACTGGTTAGGACTTAAAAATAATGCTTTTCGTGTGAGAGATTACATGTTTTGTATTTGAATGAGATGTCAGTAGAATTTTGAAAGTTGAGAGGCTTAAAACTGTGCACGACGCAATTTTTGTGTTAAAAGTTGGTCATTATATAAATCAGACTGTTTGATCAAATCGATAATATATAAGTCAATTCCTTAACTCTTGTAATATGTATCTGATTCGAATCACAATATATCAATCATTCTCTATTGCAAGTTGTCCCCGTGCTTTTAAAGAAAATATCTTTTGGTGCACTTTTTCGCATAGAGGGATGCACTTTTCATGTGGATCGTCGGATTAAATTTCAATGTTTGACAGTCAATAATATAATGCAGAAAGTTTTTATATTATTAAATCAGAAATATTCAAATTAAATCAGACAGTCTGGTGAAGAGTGCATCTCTGGTGCCAAAAGATGCACAAAAGGATATAGTTCCCCGTACTTCAGGATAATAGTAGGAATTCACATGACTGTAATATAGAAGTGTTATATTGCCTTTTTATGTTAAAACTAGTATAAAAAACCTACCCCTCAGTACGAAGATGTCCATAAATCTATTTTGTTGTCGAATGCGCAAAAGCGTAGGTGTGAATTTGCCCATATTTATTTCAAGGCGAATTTTACTGTGGATCGAAATCAATTTGGTTGCATTATAACTGATTGCAGAATTACTAGTGACAATCAATAATTAGTTAATTTGTATTTTAATTTTTTTCTATAGCATATTCACTCTTATTTTAATTAAGAACATTAAAAAGAAAAAAAAAACTTATTGTGAGATCTGAACAAATTTGGCAGAAACTCCTTGCTTTTTCCTGGCTGGATGCTTGATAAAAATACACGTCAGTTGCGTTAGAAAATGTGTGATGAGACTTATTTGTCGATTGGATACGTCCACTAATTATTTGTCAGTTCATCTATCGTTTCAAAAAAGCTAGAATTATTTAGTTATTGTAACTTTTAAGAGAAATTTTTTTATTCCCTCATCTTTCGTCTCTCACTTTCGTCTACCGCTTTTTTTTCTTCTTTTTTTGTCTTATTTTTTTTAATACTTATTTCTTTCTCTACCAAATGTATTTCTCTTCTTTCTTTTCCTTTCTTTTCTCATTCTTGCTCTTTTTATTTTATCTATAATGAGAAATTGTTAGAAATGACGAGAAAATTGTCAAAAATGACGAAACAATTGTCAACAACGACAACCATTAGAGATGAAGATGTTGTATTAAGTAGCGACAGATCTGAGAATGAAGAAGTGGTGACAAATCTTAGAACTAAGATGAAAGACAACGAACGACGAATGCAAAAGTAATGCAAGGCGTGTTTCCTCAATGAGACATTGAGACTGCTTTTGGCTTTCTTCGTAGTCACCATGTCTGTTTTTTTCACAAACGAGAGAAATAGAAGGAGAAAGATGAAAATATAGACGTGCCTCTAATATAAACACTTGTTTTTGTAGTATAAACACCCGATGTGTTTAGCTAACATATCACTCACGCCACACACAACAAATGAGAACAAATGTGCAATATCTAATGTAAACACTTATTTTAGTAGTATAAACACATGTTTTTAACTAATTTGAACACATATTTCATTTAGTTCACACCCTATTATGTTATGAACATTATTAGTGAAAGTATTTTTAATACCCATACATATTTTTAAATGCACAACATACTGAAACAACTTGTATAAACACATGTTTTACATAATATGAAAACTTGTTTTATTTAATTTACATCTGATTCTGTGATGAACATTATTAGTTACAGTTTGCAAGTGCACGACATACTGGAAGCTATTATTTTGAAAGGCCTAAAACAATTGCGAAAGCATTTAACAATTTCAAGTACTATTTTAAAATATTAATCACCTACTAAGTCAAGCAAACAAGTAATGATGCAATTGAACAATTCAAGTAAAGAAGTAAAGAGAGAAAGAGCAAGAGAACACAAGATATAACGTGCTTCGACTTATCAAACAAGCATACATCCATGGAACCCCAGATCCAAAAACATTCCAGGACCGAATACACTAAATCACAAGTGTATTACAATAAGGGAGCATATCCAAAAGGCTCCAATCCTTTGCAAGTGGCTACACCGCTCTACAAAGGTAAATGGTCTTGATTGACAATACAATTCAAGACAATGATAAACTATTTGACAACACAAGGTAGTTTACCAAACAGAAACGACAAAGAGATCACGAATCGACAAATATAAAATTATCTATCCTAAATACTCTATGGTTTGGATGCTGAAAGGAGAAGGCTTCAGTGCTCTTTCTGATGCTCAATTGAGTGCTTGTATACTTTGAGGATGCTTTCTTGATGTTGTTGGAACGTAGGTCCCAAGTTAATATATGCATAACACTTCTTGGAGTCTTGAAATCTTGATCAAGGCTGCTCCCGTTACAGAAATGGGCAACCCGTTATGGAACCTGTTGTGACGAATTGACACCTTTCTAGTTTTGCCCTTGTCTACACCTCTGGCTGACTTATGGGCTCATTTCATCATAAACTCATTGTAACAAGTGAGAAACTCGTTATGATAGGTTGGCAACCCGTTGTGATGGGTTTGCTTGCGTTACTTTAATGCAAGCATCGACCAATTTCTTCTTATGCACTGTCTTTTGAACTCTTCTCCTTGGGAACCCGTTATAATGCCATGCAGACCCATTGTGACAAGTTCTCTTGTGTTACTATAACACAAGCCTTTGTGATGCTCTGTTTTGCTTGCTCATGATGTTAACTTGCTCCTCTTGACTTGTACATGCTACATGAAGCCTTTCAATGCTTAATTGTACATGTATAAACCTGCAACGCACCAAAACTTAATTGTTCATAGTTAGTACTAATTTGTTTTGCAAATTGTAAAACCAAAGAAGATTTTAAGCCTACAAACGTCCCTTTTGATAATTTGCAAAATCCTATGTGAGTGCATAAGAAATTCATGCACTACATTACATTTCTTCTCCTTTTTGTAAAGTTTGGCAAAAAAAAAAGCTCAAGTCAATTTGATTTCTCTCCTTAAATGTGAGCATGATATATCAATTACAAGTCAAGGTTATCAAGCTCCACCTCAATATAATCATTGTATAAATTTGACAATTAAGCATAAATATTTTGATGTATACTCTTTGACTGAATTCAATTTTCTATCTCAATCATCCCTATTTTAAATCTCAATTGAATGCATTGGTTTGTGTCAAGAGGCTTTGTAAAGATATTCACAATTTGATCTTTAGTGTCAATGTGCACAAGCTCTATATTCCCTTTTCAATGATATTTGATAAATTGATGTCTAATATCTATGTGCTTATTTCTCGCATGAGTAATTGGGTTTTTGGACATCATGATGGTGCTAGAGTTGTCACACTTTATGGGTACCTTGGTATAATGCAAGTCATAATCTTTAAGAATTTGGATCATCCACAATATTTGGATACAACAACTACTCGCAACTATATATTTCGCTTCGGTCGTAAAAAAAGCAACCAATGTTTACTTTTTACTCGATCAAGATATCAAAGATTCACCTAAAAACTGACACGTTCCACTAGTACTCTTTCTATCTACACGATCATCGACAAAGTCGACATCGGTATATCCAATAAGATTTAACTTAGTGGTTTGTCCATGTCTAATACTCAAGTTAATTGTACCTTTAACATAGTGCAAAATCCTCTTAGCTGCACTCATGTGAGATTATTTTGAACAAAGTTGATATCTTGCACATAGAAATACGACAAACATTATGTCCAATCGACTTACGGTGAAATAGAGAAGACTTTCAATAATGACTCTATATCGAGAGATGTCCCCCGCTTTTCTACTTTCATCAACTCCAATGTGACTGTAGATACTAGATATAGGCATTTTCATTGATTTACTATCTTCAACTCCAAATAGTTTGATGAGTTCTCTCGCATACTTGAATTGATTGATGAAGACCCATTCATCATTTTGTTTGATTTGAAGTTCAAAAAAGAAATTGAGCTCTCCCATCATAAATTCTCTACTCACAAAACTAGAAAAGTTCTTGGCAAACAAAACATTAGTAGATAAAAAAATAGTATCATTCACATATATATGAACCAAAAGAATATCACTCTTGTCTTTCTTGATATACAATTAATGTTGTATCTTTTAAGTTTCTTTTAAAATCTTTTTAAATAAGAATATGCTCAATTTATCATACCAAACTCTAGAAGTTTGTTTGAGACCATACACAAATTTATGAAGTTTGTCGACATGATTGATCAGAGTGGAATGTTCAAACTCTTCTAGTTGATAGACATAGACTTTCCAATATAGTAGATCTCAATACATGGAATTCTTCTTCCAAATATATATATTTTTATTTTGCTAGAGATTGGCTTGTTTGTTTTCCAAATAGAACCTTGATATGTCCAACTCTGGGATGAACTTGCTTCCCGGTTAATGGAACGAGAGCTTTGCCAGTCTCAGTTTTTTTCCATTAAATGTCTTCCTTTTCCTTTGATGGAAAGGAAAGACCAAAAATTTGGGGGGAAAATTGTTGCTGCACGTGTTAAAATATTGGCATGCATAAGATTCTCAAAACTAGGAATAATGCTTTTGATTGTCTAAATTTTCATCCATCATATAATTAACTTGTTTTCCTCAAAATAAGTGAATTGTGCACGATTTTGAAGGCAAAAAGAGTTAATCATATGAATATTTTTTAAATAAAATGCAGAATAGGAAAAAAAATCTAATTAATTTCATAAAAAGTAGTACATAGTGACTTCTGCTCGTTTTGTTAAATAAAAAATTCTTTCAACTCTTGAATCTGGAGCCAGTATGTCCTTACCTTCTTGTCCAATAAAGAAAAGAGAAGGATCAAATGTCTATGACTTTGGTGCCTCATCAGTGCAATGAAAGTAAATTTTAATTAAATACTTTTTCAAATTCTTAAATATTGATTAAATGTTTCATATATATTTGTACGTGTAAAATAAATATTGCATCATTTCAATTTTATTTCAATAATAATCAAGAGCTAACAAAATCGAGTGTTCAGATGAAAATTTTCATGCGAATAATTAAAAGTGAATGACTTTTATACCTCGATTTTTACTGATTAAAATACTCGTAACATATTTTTAGAAAGATCTACCATTCAAAATATTTTCTATAGATTTTATTGACATTATAATATTAGTATCTTGAATGTAAATTTGTAATATTGATTGCTGTTAGAATGTAAATTTGTAATTTAATTTTCCGAACTTGACCAGGTTAATATATATATATATATATATATATAGTTGTTGGTACGTATCTTGAAGATAGCATTTTTTATTTCTTTTTCCCCAACACCTTTGTTTACATGTAAACGGTCATATAATTATTTGTTTAAACCAACTGATTGTCAAACAGCTAGCTAAAGAGTTGCCTGATATTGACATGTAAACGGTCATATATCAAGAGTGGAAAGGTACGTACCGAGTCATCTAAAATCGTTAGTTGGTATAAATTAAATATATATAATTCAGTATGTCTACTATGCTCTCCTATATAAAGGAAGGCTTGTTACTCAACTCTAACATACCAGCAAAAGCTTAAACACTTATCATCAAAGTAGAAATATCCTTATTGCCATAGCTTTCCTTCCTCTCATAATTTAAATAACAGGTTTGTAGTTACTGTTATATATAATTAATTAGTAGCTAAATATGAGTGCAAGAAACACATATCAAATCTTGGTTTTTCTCTCGTGCGTTCTTCTCTTTGGTGCAATGTCCACCACTTCTCTTGAGGTAGGTTACTACAGCAAGTGCGCTCCTACGAAATGCCCGCAAGCAGAGCAACTTGTCAGAAATGTAGTGCACAAGTATCTCGTAGTAGATCCCGGCCTCCTTGCTGGTGTCGTCAGAATGTTCTTCCATGACTGCTTCGTTAGGGTATGATCTTCATTAGTTACTCTTGTCTTAACTTCTATACATATATATCTTGTATATATTAATTAACTACTACTTACTCGGTGTTATTGTTTTTCTCAATTTATTCATATATTATATAACAATGAAGCAGAAGCTTACTATTTTATTTTCATTTTGTTTATTCGGAACATTCCTCACCAATTCACAAATCCCCCCAAACTAAAAACAGGCCTTGAATCCATTTATTTGTTAATTTATATGTACAGACTAAAGTTTCAATTGCTAATTGCTATAATATTACGTACTATACTCCAGTTGTACAAAATTTATGATTCATTCAAGTGATTTTCTTGAATTTTAAACAATATCTTTACCAATACCTGATTATTTTATCACTCCTTGATCACTCTCTGAGCTAATTAATTAATATAGGGCTGTGATGCTTCCGTCCTACTCGACCCATCTGAACTAAACCCAAACCCTGAGAAGTTGGCCCTCCCTAATAATCCCAGTCTCCGTGGCTACGAAGTGATCGATGAGGCCAAATCTTGGCTTGAACGCACATGTCCCGGTGTCGTCTCCTGTGCAGATATCATCGCATTTGCCGCAAGGGACGCATCTTATTTCCTCGGAAAAATTGACTATGAAATCCCTTCAGGAAGGCTCGACGGAAGGGTCTCCAATGCAACTGAGGTCCTCACCGCACTTCCCGCTCCCTTCCACAACCTCACCGAAGTAGAGGCGCTTTTTGCGGCGCAGGGGCTCTCTGCAGATGATGTGGTCGCACTTTCAGGGGCACACTCAATCGGCCGCTCGCATTGCTCGTCCTTCACGAGCCGCCTCTATCCCACCGTCGACCCCACCATGGATGAAGGCTTTGGTTCTATGCTGAGGACCAAGTGCCCGCAGAATGCGCAGGACGACGGTGTTGTCCCTCAGGACTTTGTCACGCCGGCAAAGCTGGATAACCAGTACTACAACAATGTGGCGGATCGCAAGGGACTCTTCTTCTCGGACTGGAGCCTTCTGACAAGCAGTGAGACAGTGAACCTTCTAAATGACTTTCGAGCTAATCATGCTCTCTTTGCGCAGAAATTTGCAGAGTCCATGGTGAAAATGGGCAACATTGCCGGGATGGGGAGTGAGATCAGAAAAACATGCCGTGCTGTCAATACCTATGGCTATTAATTCATTCATCTAATTTTATTTGAATTGCTTAATTTCCAACGGCTGTTTGATTATTTTTTTCCTTTCATTTTTCCTTTGGGTTTGCATATTTTTCTCTGTGTTGGTTAATTCCATTTAATCTTTAATAAGCAATTGTATCATCTCATATTTGTGAATTATATTGGAACGGTGTTCCTTTTTTCCTTTTTCTTGTTTTGCAACAAAAAAATACTAAATTTAGGCCCATTTTCATTTCCATTTCCCTCCCAAGGCTAACAGTTTGTCCGATGCCTCTCATACAGAACATAAAAATATTGGAAATTTTCTTTGCCGAATATAATACACAGCACATATATAACATCTTCAGTCTTCCTGATATTTGTATTGAAAACTAAACGGTAATTTATACACTCCTGACTCCTGACCCCTGACCAAACAACAATTAATTATTTACAACATTACTTACCAGCAGGGGCGGATCCAGACAGCCAATCAAGCCCAGGCACCATTTTAATATTTAATATAAGGTAGATAATAAATAAAGACACAAAATGATCTGTTCCTCAGTGGTTAAGGCTCTTGAATTCCACAGCCAAATACCTGGGTTCGAATCACGGTGAGACTTCTATTTGCAGCAGCCATTTTACCATTAAAAATATGCATTTAATCTCTCAAAAGTGTTCTGTGGATCTTATGTGACCTAATATGCACAACGATCTGCGTATAAGCCCATTTGAATCGCGTATAACTTCCAAGTTCAGGCACTTTAGGTATTCAAAGCTCAGGCACTCATACACAGATTGGGCTGTAATTACGGGCCTGAGTGAAAATATACATAACAAAATATAGCATTTCGAAAATTAAGCCCAAGCACGTGCCTGGACTTGCCTTTGAATAAATCCGCCCCTGCTTACCAGCAGCAAAGAAAAAATAACAATGAATGTTGTTCTGTCTCGAAATTGGAAGATTGCATCGATGTCTGATGATTCTTGTACTCTCCCCGTAGTTGATACGAGATCGAAGTTTTCTTTCAACTATTTCATCAGTAGTATATATAGTTATTCTTACCTCAATCAACCTGACCCATTACAAGATAAGACAAGGAGGTGTAACACCAGTGAAAAACTACATACAGAGAATTCTCCTAGTTCTGAGGTCTCATACAGTCGCAATGAAATGGAAAAATTATTTTAAAGCAACCTTTCTTAACTACCGCTTTGACAAATTTTACGCTCACTTTATTTTAAAGCAAGCTTTCTTAACTACCGCTTTGAAAAATTATTTTAATTCCATGCAGCTCTGACAATGTATAGTTTTCCTTCCCTCTAGCGGTTTCAAGAATAGTTCTGCTTTGTTTGGTACACTAGCTTTGTCTGACAAGACTCTCCTCGCACCAGTGCTCAATGAAAGATGAGAGAGAAGTGAACTCAAGAGAAGAGAAGAAGTGAACTCAAGAGAAGAGAAGAAGTGAACTCAAGAGAAGAGAAGAAGTGAACTTTAGAGAAGAAGAAGAGTTGTAAAATTGTGATCTGTATTTCATTGTCTCTCAAATGAGAGGTGTACAAGTCCTTAAATAGCTAACTATGACGATCTATACAATATTCTAGAATTATACAATTATTTGTAAATTTACATAAAAGCCCTTATACACAAATATAACAGCTAGTCTTCTGTTTTCTTTTGTTGCTTGACTGCGGCTCCATCTAATATCCCCCCCTCAAGCTCAGCAACTCTGAGCTTGAAACGTAGGAACTTAAAACGTGGATAAGGAAGTGCTTTTGTTAAAATGTCAGCAATCTGATCGGTTGAACATAAAAATCTAACTTCCAATTGTCTGGAGAGAACCTTTTCCCTGACAAAATGGAAATCAATTTCGATATGCTTGGTACGAGCATGGTAGTTAGAATTGCTTGCTAAAAAGGTCGCGCCGATGTTGTCACACCATAGAATTGGAGGAGAAGAAGTTGGAACATGAAGCTCTTTGAGTAGAAACTGCAACCACATAATTTCGGTACAAGTAATGGCCAAGGAACGATATTCGGCTTCCGTGCTGGAGCGAGATACTGTATTCTGTTTCTTTGAAGACCAGGAGATGATATTCTTTCCAAGGTAGATAGAAAAACCAGTTGTAGATCGACGATCATCCTGATCACCAGCCCAATCCGAGTCACAATAGGCTTGAATTTGATAATTTGGAATTGAATGGAATTGTAGACCATAGTTCAACGTACCAGCCAAATATCGGAGAATTCTTTTTACCGCAACCCAGTGACTTTCAGATGGAGAATGCATATACTGAGAAAGTTTATTGACTGAGAAGGATATCTCAGGCCTTGTCAGAGTTGCATACTGGAGAGAACCAACCATACTTCGATATAAATGAGGATCGGAACAAGAGGGGCCATCATCCTTTACCAGTAAAGTACTAGAAGGCATGGGACTCTCACAGGGTTTGCAGTTGAGCATGTTAGCTCTCTTGAGAAGATCACAAAGATACTTCGTTTGATAGAGAAACAATCCCTTGTCCGAATGAATTGCTTCTAATCCTAGAAAATAGTGTATCATTCCCAAATTCCTGATAGTAAATTGGGTACCCAATTTCTCAACGAGAGATTTGATCAGATTTGAATTGCTACCTGTGATTAGAATGTCATCGACATAGACTAATATGATTGTAATCTGACCCTGTTTGTGTGAGATAAAGAGAGACGGATCATAGTGGGAAGTCTCGAAACCAAGAGCAACCAGATTGTCACTTAATTTTTGGAACCAAGCACGTGGAGCTTGTTTGAGTCCATATAGGGATTTTTTGAGCAAACAAACATGATCAGGGAGAAGAGGATCTTGAAAACCTTGAGGTTGATACATGTATACCTTTTCTTGCAAATCTCCGTTTAAGAAAGCATTTGAGACATCGAGTTGAGTGACATCCCAATTTGAAGTAACTGCTAATGAAAGTATCAATCGAATTGTCGTTGGCCGAACCACAGGACTGTAGGTGTCAAAGTAATCAATTCCAGCTTGCTGACTATAGCCTTTTGCAACAAGGCGAGCCTTGTAGCACTCAATTGAACCATCTGAATTCCTTTTGACTTTGTAGACACACTTACAACCGATAATTTGTTGATCCGGAGGAGGAGGAACCAGAATCCATGTGTTATTAGAGGAAAGAGCATGTAATTCTTCAGACATGGCCTTCCGCCAGTAAGGAGACTCAAGAGCTTGTTTGAAAGAGGAGGGTTCAGACTCCAAATTTGCCTGAAACCCAACATAAGTATTGAAGAGATGAGGCTGTTGAGTTGTACGAGCTTTCATAGCCATTGGAGTAGTGTTCTGTATCGAATTGGTAATAGGAGAAGAAGAAGGTGGTTGATCGACAGATGCTTGTTGAAACTGCTGAGATAGAGAGGAAGAAGAAGGAACAGTAGACCAGTTTAATGGGATTGTGCCGTTAGAGAGAGATGTATCAACGGCTGAGGAAATAGACTTTTGAAGTTTAAGAGGAGATGATGAATCGGGTTCTGAAGAAAGGATAGATTTTGATGCAGGGAGTTTTGGACGGTTACGATGTAATTTGCGTTTAATTTGTGCTAGGGTTAGTGAATCAGAATCCGTTAAAGGAGGAGCCGGACCCAATAAGGAAGGAGTAGTAGGTTTGGGATTTTGTCGACATGTAATGCGTCTCTTGTAAGTTATGCCAATGTGGCGAGGTGGTATTGGGTTGTTTATGTGAGTAGAATGAGAGATGTCAGCAGAAATAGAGGGATTGAGAGGGACAGGTGTCACCATCAGATCGAGAGTAGAGGAAGAGGGAATATTTGAGGTTGACGGCTGAGATGATAGAATGGTAAGAGATGGTTGATCGGATGGATGTAAATCAGAATTGAGACAATTTGAAAACCGGGCAGCATTCTTTTGAATTTGGTCAGCCGGGGCAGCGTTCTTTTGAATTTGGTCAGCCTGGGCAGTTGGAGATTCGTCAGATGAATGTAGCGCCTCAATCAGAGCTGTTGAATCATTTCGCTGGGCAGCATTTGAAGCATCAGGGGCAAGGCGCTGTTTTAACAAAGAGGATGACCGAGCTGGGAGCTGTTCAGATACTCTGTTGCTGGAAACAGGCTGCTGGAGAGTATTTTCACTGGTTTTTGTAACCTGTATTAACGTTAAAGGAACAGTAGAAAATTCTTCCAAGGAGGAAGGGTTAGTAGTATTTTCCTTTTGAAAAGGAAAGGAATTTTCATTAAAAATGACACTCCTTGAAATAAACAATTTATTTGTGGATAAGTTCAAACATCGGTACCCCTTTTGTGTAATACCATATCCTAGAAATACACATGGCTGTGATCTAAATTTCAACTTATTTTTATTATAAGGTCGGGTATATAGGAAGCACAAACACCCTAATACTTTCAATTCATTATATTTAGGAACTTTATTGTATAGGTTTGTATAAGGTACAGCATTTTTGTTGTTAGGAAGTCGATTGATTAAATAGACAATACTATTAAATATTTCATCCCAATATCTCAAAGGAATTGAAGCATGTGAGATTGTGGCTAGAGACAATTCAACAATATGGCGATGTTTCCTCTCCGCAACACCATTTTGTTGCGGAGTGTGTGGACAACTTTTTTGATGAATTAAAGTAGGAAATTTTTTTGTGATTGGCAAATACTCAGCACCACCATCAGTGCGAATGATTTTGATGTTTTTATTCAAGAAATTTTCTATTTGTCCTTTGAAGTTAGAAAAAATATCACAAACTTCACTCTTGTTTCTCATAAAATAAATCCAAGTGAAACTTGTGAAATCATCAATAAAAGTTACATAATATTTGTAGCCCTTTGTAGATAAAACGGGTGAGGGTCCCCAAACATCACTATGAACAAGATCCAGTGGAGAAGAAGTAGTAGAATTTGAACTAAGAAATGGTAAAATGTGAGATTTTGCTAAAATACAATCATTACAAAAATCAAACTTTTCCCTAATACAATCAAGACTACTGGAATTAATCACACGAAGAGTAGTTGTAGTGGAGGGATGACCCAATCTTGCATGCCATATTTTTGTTGAAGCTCTTGTAGAAAAGAAAGCTTGAGGAAGGTTATTTGAAATTTGTGAAGAAAAAAACTTCAATTGAAGTGAGTATAGCCCGTTGTGACTTGATATTTGTAGAAGGTTATTCTTGGTGGATTCCTCCTTAACAAAACAAAAGGATGAATCAAAATTAATTCTAATATCTGGATTGTCTTTGAGAAGTTGTGAGATACTAATTAAATTTGTAGAAAAACTTGGTATATGAAGTACATTATGCAAAACAATTTGTTTGTGAGAGAAAAAAATAATGGTGGAACCAACATTTGCAATGGAAAGTTTAAGGCCATTACCTATTTGAAGAGAATCTGAACCATTATAGGCATAGAAGCTAGACAAATTGTTAATATCATTTGTAACATGATGGGAAGCTCCTAAATCAAGCACCCAAGCCGATTTGTCTTGGTTCGGTGGAATTTGTGTGGTGTAAGCCTTGTACTTGGTTTTATCAAAAGGTTTCCAATCTGAATCCTTATCATATCTTTTGAAACAAAGTCGAGATTCATGACCAATTTTTCTACACAGCTGACAAATGGGTTTATTTCCAGAGTTTTGATATATAATCCTTGGTTCAGGATCAGATTCATTAGTAGAATAAGAGAAAGAAGCAAGAACCGGTCCCTGTCTGTTACCATTTGGATTTTGGAGAATCGGTTTGTTTGTGTTTTGATGAAAAGATTGCTGAATTCTGAAGTTCTTGTTGCCTCCACTTTGGGATGAGTTATTTGCATAGAAGGCTGAGGTGGAGTTGGAGGAGAAGGATTGTGTAATTGATTCGTGGCTGGTTAATATGCTACGTAAAGTAGAGAAGGAGAATGGACCTGAACATTGTGCTGAGATGACTGCTGCTATTATGTTTGAGTACTTAGCACCAAGACCATTGATTGCAAAAGAGACTAGTTCATCATCGGGAACCAGATATCTTGTTGATGCCAGTTCATCGCTGATACGATGAATCTGAAGCAAGTAGGCGGAGATAGAAGAATCACCTTTCTTAATTGTCTGTAACTGTCGCTTGAGATCTACCAATCTAGCTCGGTTATTGGAGGAGAAGAATTCTTCAAGAAACAGCCAAAGATCACGTGTGGTAACAGCAGAGGAGGTGGAAGCTAGCACACTCTCTGTTAGAGAAGAACGAAGCCAACAGAGAAGAAATTGATCTTGCTGGTGCCAAGACATGTAGTCGGGATTGAAAACGACATGGCCAGTGCTGTTGATGATAGTGGTTGGTGGCGAAGCAGCATCAATGTGACGATGAAGATTATAGGCGTGAAAGGCAGGAAGAACTTGAGCTTTCCAAGCGTAGTAATTACCTTCTGTTAGACGAACATGAATGGGTTGATTGAATGTAACCAGAGAAACAGTTTGATTTGACTGTTGAGTTGGAGGTAGTAAAGATGTGTTGTTGAAACAAGAACCAACAGCGGGATCGGGATTGCCAGTGCCAGAATTGGTGTTCCTGTCTCCATTAAAGGGCGAAAGATGAGAGGAGGTAGTTGGATTGGGATCAGTCATGGTGATTCGATAGAGTCTTGGAAGATCTTGAAATCGCAAGAGAAGAGAAAGAGAGAAAGGATCAGAGGCTCTGATACCATGAAAGATGAGAGAGAAGTGAACTCAAGAGAAGAGAAGAAGTGAACTTTAGAGAAGAAGAAGAAGAGTTGTAAAATTGTGATCTGTATTTCATTGTCTCTCAAATGAGAGGTGTACAAATCCTTAAATAGCTAACTATGACGATCTATACAATATTCTAGAATTATACAATTATTTGTAAATTTACATAAAAGCCCTTATACACAAATATAACAGCTAGTCTTCTGTTTTCTTTTGTTGCTTGACTGCGGCTCCATCTAATACTCAATCCAAATGGTTATCTGGTACACTTGCTTCGTCTCTGTACCAGAAGGGTTCTGGCGTACCAGAAAATTATTTTATTGTTGTTTTTCTCTGTACCAGAAATTTTCCCATACTTTTATTGTTTGTTTGTCTCTGTACTAGAAATTTCTCATACCAGAAAATCCCACTTGTTTTTCTTGGTTTGTCTCTGTATTTAGTGTTGTTAATGTGTATTAGCTATCTAATTGCAGGTGCACTTGATTTGTTTATTGAGACATGAAAACAGAAAATGACGGCAGCTCTACTTCAAAGCCCCCATTTTTATGTGTTGTAATTGCCAAGCTTTGTTAATTTAGTTGTGTTGCTTATTTATTAGTAGGGATGATGTGGGCTAGTATTATGCACTTTGTATGCAGTCATAATTTAGTTGTGTTGCTTATTTGTTTGAATTCTTACCTTTATTTTTGGTTCCTTTATCTTGATTTTGCTTTGCCAATTAATATGGGATATTGTAAAAGGAATTTAGTTTTCAAAATGAAGGTCACCTGCAATCTAAATACAGAGACCATGCTATGCACTCTAAAAGGAATTTAGCTTTGCCAATTTATTTTTGGTTCCTTTATCTTTATTTCAAAATGAAGGTTACCTGCAATCTAAAACTTTTAAGGAATTTAGTTAGAGATTGTTCACATTGACAATTTGAAGAATTAATTTTCTTATACCACTATTTTAATTAAACAAACTATTTCACAATGGTTAAATTGTTGAAATTCCTTATGGTTCCTGCTTACTAGTACTGTTGCAAGGTTCAGTTAGATTAAATTTATCCTCTGATGAATGAATATTGTACCTTTACCAGAAATATACAGGATTTGATTGGTACTGATACTTCATTCATGTATATCTAACAAAATTATCTGATGTGTATCACTAAGCATGGAATATACGTGCATTTGTGCCTAATTAAGAAAATGTGGAATCATACAAGGAAAAATAATAAAAAGACCTAGATTACCAATATATAGTTCTGGCAATAAGAAGAGCATGACAAAGGAATGCAATAAATCAACGCGTCTGAGTGTAGAAGAATTGTCAAGAGTGACAATTAATCTCTCTGATTTATAACCTTACATTGAAACCATGCCAACAAATTGTATATATCAAAGCACTAACTATTATACAGTTACCATGATATAATTATACAATTTATCCAATTCCATACAATTCTTCCAAAAACAAAGAACAACCTACAAGCAAAACCCATATTTATACTAGTAGGCCAGAGCCACGCAAGGTGCCTCACCTCTTCCATCAGTAATGTACTGCATCCATGCAGTGTCATCTTTATCATCCTTATCAGCACAAGATGAAGATCCAATGTGAAACCAAGAGTTGTTTTCCGACAATTAAATGTCAATCAAGCTAATGCTCATGATCTCAAAAATTCATATCAACCTAAGAACAAAGTTCAAGAATTGAAATTCGATTACCAAAATCGGTTTGTTAAAGCACTCAATAATCCCGCAACTCACGCTTTTGTAATTATTGCTGTAAGAACGGTCACATTTCGTTGGTCCTTGTACAAGAATACTTTGTTATTAGTGCATCGGCTCGATCTTGTTACCGTGTCGGGAGGTCAGGAGTTCCGGAGACGTAGGCTCGTCAATAGCCGAACTCTAGGTCTATCATGTATTTCCCATGTATTTTGTTTAGTGCTCAGAACAAACTACAAAATAGGCACTATAAAAGCCCCTGTTCAAATTCAATCCACTACGAAGGACCGATGCCTCTCATACAGAACATAAAATGATTGGAAATTTTCTTTGACGAAGATAATACACAGCACATATATAACATCTTCGGTCTTCCTGATATTTTGGATTGAGAGCTAAAAAACAATCTGTACACTCCTGAGCAAACAACGATTATTTACAACATACTTGCCAGCAGCAAAGAAAAAAAATAATGGATGTTGTTCTGTCTCTAAATTGGAAGATTGCATCGATCTCTGGTGATTCTTGTACTCACCCCGTAGTTGATACTAGATCGAAGTTTTCTTTCAACTATTTCATGAGTCTCTTCCCAAACTGTTCGAGCCATCCTCTCATAATTGTCTAGGTTGTCACTCTCATTGCAGTCTTCAAAATACTTTCCAGAAATGCCCTCCAATTTGGGGCTAAGTGCCACAAAACAAGTGGTGGCAGCTCCCTATAAATGCAAAGTAATTTGCAATGATAAAATGTACTATTTCTGTATATTTCTGAGTCTGTGACCGGTGACATATTTTTCTTACCTCAATTCAAGGTAAGAAATAACTAATTTTGTTATAGTATATTGCTGAAAGTTGTATCCATTTTAGTCAAATGTATTGTATCTTCTTGTATAATTAAAAAAAAATCTGTTGTACAACAATAGCATACGGCATACCTCAGATGTTGTTTTGAGAAGCCTTGAAGCAATGAAAAATATACAGTCTGGTTCCCAAAAGAAAATAAGAAGAAAAAATAAGCAATTGAGATAAAACAAACAAGTATTTTCCTTTTATGATTCATAAAATGCATATAGGGTATATAATAGAAAAAAATCAAGTATCTACAGTACAATTAAATTTGGTAAATTCATTCAATAGTAGTTCATAAATTTGACCACATTATATTAGTAGTTCAGTACATTTTGTCGTCCCAAATTTTGTGTTTGATATAGAGTATTTTGGTTACTAATGAAAATTTTTGATAGAAGGACATGCCTGTTATGAATCCTTTATGGTCTCTGATAATTCCGGTCTTCACAATTCCTGGGTGAACTGCATTTATTGTGATCTTCATCCTTTTCTCCTGAAAAAAAGTTCCAGCAAAGACGTCACGATAAAAAACAGTTGTATAATTGACAGAATAGTATATATATGACATTTCAAAATTGTAGTAGTTTTAAGCTCAAACAAAACTACCTTTAGTTGAGTTGCTAATTCTCTGGTATGCAAAATGTTTGCTAACTTGGACTGTGCATAAGCCCGTGTCGGATTGTAGCTGCAGAAGTACAAGAAATTTACATCAGATCCTTCTGCTAATATAATACAATAATAAAAAAACACTAAATCAATTTGGTAACATATGGAAATCCTTCATACTCTTTTGGTTTGAGCATGTCATGTAGATGAAATCCTTCTCTTTTAACCCATTTGTGTATCATCGACGAAACATTAATTATCCTTCCCTGCCTCCCTGTCACTTTGGCTGTCTCTTCCATTTTTGGTAGCAGAGCCTCAGTTAATACAAAATGGCCTGCATTAACCATTCATTAAATTATTAACTACAACAAGTTTTCATAATTACAAAATTTTCAAAAATATTCCAAGGGTTAAATTTTGAGTATATATATGGTTTTCACTTTTCAGGTCATTCGTGAAATAAAGAGGAGAGTGCTCTGATTTCATAGAGTTATGTAATTTATTTACATACCCAAGTAATTTGTAGCAAAAGTCAACTCATACTTGTTTTCATCAGTCAACTTCAGCTTCCTACTAAACCTTCCTGCATTATTTCTGACAAACTAAAAATTTTAGAAAACAACTTTAGAAGAATATTTTAATAAGCTCTAAAACCTAATTAGACACCTTGCTTGGAAATTTATTCAAATAATGAAAACCAAGCATGGAACAGAAGCACCATAAATAGGCTAGATTTTTGGGCCGAAATAAACTTTAGGGTTTGATGCAGAACATATTTAAACCAGTTTAATAGCTAGGGAGCTTTAGCTTTGCCAATAAATTATGAAATTATAGTTTAACACGAGTCTATCCTATGAATATTTATTATTGTTCAGCAGAAACCAAAGGGTTTAAATCTGGGGGGAAATATTTTACACTGGTCTGTAGAGATTACCTAAAATTGTTACGATGCATATGAAAAGAAAAGAAAGAAAAAGGTGAACATTTAATCAAAGAGAAAGCAAGTTTAGATGTAGTTTGAGAATTTTCGTCTGATCTACTTGAAAAACAGAAAACAAATGTAAAACAAATTGATTCAAGCACGCGTGCACAAACGCAGAGAAAAAAAGTATTCGTCAGGAACTGACATGAGAATGTGAAGAGGCAGAGCGAGGGAAAGGAAGCGAGAACAGAAGCAGCGAATGGAGCTTAATGAGCTGAGGTCTAATTGCAACACGTAAATTTGTGCTGCGGGGCTCTCTCGAAGAATGCTGTCTCTAGCTTCGTTTCCTCTCTTCACATCCCTAGCCGGGAGGACAACTCGCACTCCTCTTTTCGCCAACACTCTCGCTGTTTCGAATCCAATTCCCGACGTGCCACCTATATATTTGACAATAATAATAAAAACACACACACACACATATATATATACCAGAACTGCAATATAGTTGTTTTTCCTTTCTTTCTGATGTAACTGAATCATATATACCAGCAGTTAATTAATTAACAGGAACAATTAATACCTTCAATATAATTATATAATTGAGCAAGTAGGAAGTAATTTAAGTTATATATATATGTAGAGAGAGAAGAGAGAAGAGAGAGGTACCAGTGATAAGAGCAGTGAGATTGGAAGGAAGAGAGAGATGTTGAGTGACTTGTTCAGCAGTGGAAGCAGAACCGTAGCCACTAGCTCCAGGCCACCCCAGCAAATATCTCATTACCTCCTTCATTCCCATATCTCCATCGATCACTACTACCTACATATAATCTAAAATTTACATGCATCATGCGCATGTAAATGTTTATATATGCATGGTTCCATATTTATATATTAATATATACATGTATGTTTCAGCAAAGGAGTTGTATAAATGTATAGTATTAGTATAGCGGGGTCCGGTACATGTGCAAACTGTACATATATATCATCCACTTTTAACCTTTACAACCTCCTCTCCTTTACTTCTAAAATTGAACCGAACCGTGCCTGATCTTATAATTAAGTCGTCGTTCTCAAAATCAAAATTATTGTATAATATATGAAGCTAGCATCGATCGCTTAAATCGTACAAGTGCGTGTGGTATGGAGACGAGCTTAATTCGCATTGCATTATATACAAATGAAGTGCATGTAAATTAATTAATTTCTGATCGTGATTGATCAACTGCAATTTTATTTGTGAGGTCACAAATTGGAGACAAAATCGATCGCACTAATTAAAGACGAAATGCATGTGTTTGTAATGGAAATATGGCATGCATCAAAGATTCAAAGGTACCTTCCAACAATTAAATTAATGAGATATGAATAGTTATGTCAAGTAGCTTTCCTTGAAAGAGGAAGTTACAAAGGGAGAGGGGACAAGTCAAACGATCCAACCCAAACAAAGCGTGACTGGATTTTACATGTGTTGTGTTGATTTGGGGTAGAGAGACGGTGACATGGATAAAGCCTTCAATGCTAGGTTCTCAATTGCACCAACACAGTGGACCCACTTTCAATTCTTGTCTCAACTCATTACTATATTTTTGAGAGAACACATAGACATGGTCTAAATAGACATAATGAAAATGTCTATTTATAAGTATGATATATATATATATATATATATATATATATCTAAAATTTCAAATTATATTTGTCTCTCAAAGTTCATAATATCATATTTATCTTTCCAATATATTAATAGTTAAATATTTACTATAATTTATTATTTTTATGGAAAATATCCTCACACGTACAAATTTATTATTTATCTTAATTACAAATTAAAAATATTTTTTTAAATAAATAGAGAACGCCCACCACTCTATTTTACTAACAAAATCAAGTATACAAACAGAACTTCTAAAGCATATAAGATCAATCAATCATTGTATCTTATATATCTCTGCCCATATCTAAATTTTCTATCTAAAATTCACTGCATATGCAACAATCATCAGCCTATAAAACAACTATGCTAGATCAGCCTGCCAAGCTTTTGCTAATCAGCCCCTAGAAAAACAAGTAATAAAATCCAACACATGAATAACAAATCCGGCATCTATGACATCTTTATCATCATAATCTCCGTGCTTGATCTAATCGAATGACATCCCTCGCTCAAGGGCCTTGAGTCAAGGCCACATCTCTCTGTTACCATTGGCCAATTGCCCGCATCTCTCCAATAGTACATTGGTTATCAGCATATCTCGTATTTGCCAGCAATGCATTTTGTGCCTTTGTCAACCACCGTCGCCATTGCTCAACCAGTT
>CAXKVX010004472.1:0-20461 GCA_964058865.1 Eleocharis quinqueflora
AGTGTTTAAGATAGCTAACTATTGTCTAATTGTCGATTCATGATAACTCTTGTTTATATTTTGGTTTGGTGATCTATCTTGTGTTGTCAGGTAGATCATTCTTGTCTTGGGTTGTGTTTTCAATCAAGACTGTTATTTTGCAAGCTTGGTGTTGCCCCTTGTAAAGGTTTGGAGCCTTTTTGATAGGCTCCCTTTTTGTAATGTGCGGTGCTAGAGCGGTTTTTAGATCCAAGGGTCTATGGAGTAGGCCTAATCTGTTTTGTAGGTCGAACCATGTTATATCGTGTGTCTCTTTGCTCTCTTACTGTTACTCTTTTCTAGCTTTGCTTTCCTTACTTGAATTGCACCAAACTTTGAATTGCTAGGTGATTAAGATCCAAAAGTAGAAATTGTTATTACCAAGAAATGCTTCCACATCATATTCTTGCTATACTTTAGAAATGACAATTGGTATCAGAGCTAAAGGTTCATACCTAGCAAAGTTTGACCAAAATTAGTCCTGAGACAAGTATAGTTTAACTCAAAGCTTGGGCAAATTGGTGTAGATCTCAATTCTTGAATGAAATCAATGCCAACATACTTAAGAGGAAATGATCGCTTATACACACTTGACAAAGAGACTTTTATTGCCACTAAAGATTCTCCAACTAGGACATTGGATAATAGTTATGCTTCATATTTCTTGTTGAATTTTGTAGAAGAGTCAATTGTAGAAATTATTGCTGATTCAAATCTTGCATATGAAATATGGTATATTCTTGATAATGTCTTTATTGTTGACAATAGCTCTAACAATCTTAATTCAAGTAGTATCTTACAAGGAGAAGAAACTACAATCACTTTGAAGATGGAAATAGGCACAGGTGGAGAGGAGAAATTCAATGAAGAAGAAGGAATGAAGGATGCGGTGACAAAGATCTTCACAATGATCAATGAGAAGTTCATCAAAGAGAGAGGAAACATATCCTCTACCTCCTACAACTAACAAGGAGTGATATGTCTAAACTCAAGTAATGTAGCATGTGAGTCAATTACCAAAAATAGTAAACCTTTATATGATGAACAAACATCTTATAGTGAATATCAGTTGGGTGTTCTATATAATAAAGCTAGAATTTGTTTAGATAAGAAGGATGAAGAAATAAAGGTGGAAGAAAATTTGGGAGTTGGAGTCAAATTTGAGCCATCTTGAACCTCAATATGTAGAACAAATTGTTTCAAAAGTAAAACCTTTGAATGATGAAATTAGTGATCCAAAGAAAAAGAACCAAAAAGGGATAAAGACTAGGTCTAAGAAACACAACTATGCCTTCAAATATTATAAAATACCACTTTCAACAAACACTCCAAACATAGAGATATTGGAAACTTGGCTACAAGAACCATTGTTAAGAAAATTCAAGCCCTAATACATATGTATGACATTGAAATAGTCATATTATAAGAAATCTAGGATTGAACCATTAAAAAAGTTTAATCACAAGATACCTAAGTTAGAGACATCTAAGAGGTTTTACCGTAAGACTACTTTGGATTGAAAACCAAGTCCGCATAAGAAACATCACCCTCATATGGGCCCATCTCTCCTCAATAGCAAGCATCCAATCTCAGGATCATCTGAGGTTGTAATATTCTCGATTTTTTCTGACAAACTAGAACCCTTCAACATTTTATCCAATTTGTGGTCCTGTCTGACACAAGTGCCCCTACATGATAACAACATAATTTTGCCGAATCATTTCATCCCCCTTGTCAAGGCAAGCAAGATTGCTCTCACTGCATCCCTAAATGTGCATACCCTACAAAAAAATATGTATGCTAAATTAAGAGCCCAACCTACAAATATTAAGTAACAATTAACAAAGTCAAGAAAGATAACTCACTTGTCTGGTCACTGTATATAATTAAGAGACATAGGTCTGAGTGCTGGCTGGCTCCTAAGGAGGACTCTGTGGCTGGGTCAGATCACTACTAATAAAACACTCTAGATAAATCGACCTCATGCCATTAGCCTTGTACCGTTGCATGTACTCACGAGACCACCAGTAATTGTCATGCAACACATCTGTGGCAACCAAACATGATCTCAGTCAGTGATGCTCCCCCTGCTCGACATAATCACTATAATGCATACCTCATTTGATATCATAAGGCATGTCGGTATGATCTAATCTATCTAACTCTGCCTAAAGATCCCAAGACAACGAAGCATGTGGAGGAAAAATCTAACGATGACCGTACTGTCTTAAGACTCTATCCGGATAGTGATATGAGACTATCCTAAAATGAACCAGAGGTGCTCTAACACGTCATACATAATGGCAAGATACTCAACCACTCAGTGTAGGATTGTCACAACCTCGCGCTCTTTCACACTATTCAAAACATCTCATGGATGGCTAGTACCGGTATTATGAGGTTTGTCACCCCATAATTTATTACATGTTCACTTCTTCCCATAAACTTGACATGACTCCAAATTCGGAACATCCCAGGCGGTAAAAGTGTCTTGTTTATCATGAGTAGGCCGAATTGCTCGAAAGAGGGTTCAAGCCCACAATTGTATAACTTTAATGGACCCCAGACACTACGAGAATGCACTCGAGCAGCAACCGATAATGCACGATATAAATTGGTCAAAACGACACCCCCAATTATAAATATGTGGATAACTCAAATTCTCCAAAAATTAGAGATACATGACCGGTACACTACCTCCATTAGAGCTTGGAAATATGACAGAACCGAACAAGTCAATAATATAAGCCCAAGTGTGGTGGTCTACCTGATGTGGAGCATATGCCGACATCTTAGCAAACTCTTATCACAACCACTTCAAACTCAAACTAGACTTGGAAGGTACCAGCATCTGATCCCCTTCTAACATCTCCATGCCTTATCCTTGGCTTCTCTGTCTAAATAATGATGTACCAAAGAAGACCAATTATAATTAGGAATTCCAATAACAGTTGTACCTTGTATGAGCAGCCCTCGAATAACTAGCATCATGTAGCACGATGGTCATCTCTCTGGTGGCATGTGGAATGTATGTCTCAGGCCTCCATCACTCTACCAGTGTTGTAATCAATCCCTTATCCCTCATCTCATGTCCCACCTAAGAAATATGGTACATTCCTAATCTCTTTAATGTCGGATCACAACTCTCGTGATATGATATGGTACGATATTGTCATGACAAATGCACTTCAAATCATCATTCTTTTATAATATTTATGTAAGTTCTAATTTGGTGCAATTCAATTTAGGATAAGAGTCAACGTAATTAGATCCCTAAGTTACAACTAAATTGCAAATAATTCAAAACAATTCAAAATCATCCATGCTAAATATTGGAAATAAAATAAAAGAGCGGAAGCGACTTGCTGTCCATCTCTTGTCATGTCTTCTGAAGATCTCTTGAGAAGTCGGAGGAGATGTCGGTGGCTTGAGAGGTTTGCTGACGGATCCTTCCAAGCATTTACATGTTATTCCTTTCTCCAAGAAAACAAAGGATTCGAGGAGTATAATCTCTTAATGGAGTAAAGTATTAGTAAGCTAAGCACAACACATGTGCCCTAAACATTTCATGTTATCCCTAATGCTTGGAGACCCAGCACTATTTATACATGTGTTAACATATCTTGGAAAGATACAAAATTAATTATCAAATATTCATTGCATATGTGGATTTATATTCTCTCCAATTATATTCCAAATCCTATTATTTACTTCTGTAAAAAATTCCACGAAACTTGGTATAAAATCTAAAATATCCAATCAGAAAGATATCGACAAATCCAAGCAGTCAAAACCTACCTTGGAATAGGTTTTTACGGTCGCGATGGATCTTATTGCGGCCGCAATTGACTTGGCTTCTAGATTTGACAGGAATTCTGCAAAATATCTTGCGGCCGCCATGGAGGATTATTGCGACCGTAATCAATCTTCTGAAAAATCAGAAGATTAACCGCCACATCTCTTATATCCATTGCGGCTGCAAAGGTTCTTATTGAGGCCGCAATAAACTTGACTTTGGTTGTTTTGCTTGGGCTTTGATCCAACTTGAGTTGGAATTAGTCCAAATAATATTTTTGACTTTACATTAACACCAATATATAGTTAATTAATCATAATTAGTCCATCAAAAATTACAATTACTTTACATTAATTCTATATGTATTCGTGCCAAAAATCTTAGTAAAATATATATAATGCCATTGTATATCAATTATTATTATTATATGACATATCCATATATTACTCCTCATAATATTAGGTGATAGTATACCACATGTAGTAATCATATAACACATAGTCCAAACTTTATTTATCAGAATGGACGTCTCAATTCTAACAATTTAACAATGAACATGTTAGTAAAGAATTTTTTAATAAATATTTATTGTTTCACACAAGATTTTTAACTAAAAATTTATTTAAAAACATACGAAGCCTTTCTCGATCATGAAAATTGTGTTGGGCGAGAGGCATTTGCAACAATGGCGTGAAGGACCGGTGATCGAAAGGAGAGAATCGCGCGAAGGCTGAGAAGTACTAGGATGAGAAGTACTAGGCCGATAAGTACTAGGTTCAGAAGTACTAGGCTGATAAGTGTTAGGGCGCGAAGAAGTACTTCGTTGAAGTCTCGCTATTTAAGCAAATTTGCATTTAAATTCATAAATAACAATTTAAAAAATATATGCATAAAATTATCTAACTTATTTAACAATCACAATAGAACTATTACTCTAACTAATTTTGGTCAACTTTGATTTAAAAAAATTGAACAACAAATTAGAAATAATAACATATTCACATATTCACAAATTATAAACTAATTGTTTAACTATCAAATATATAAATTAAATAATTTACGTGAGTAATTAAGTACTTCATATAAAATAACAACAAAATATTCATATAAAATAACAATACAATATTCATAAAATTCTAACTAATTTAACCATTTACCATTAATTTATCTAAAAAAAATGCAACATTTATCTAAAATAACAATCATAACAATACAATATTCATGAATTACAAACTAATTTTTAACTAACATATGTGATCAATTATATATCTCAAATAAATAACCAATTAAACTAATTATTTAAAACTAATTTTCCTACAAACAACAATACAACAATTGTTGAGATTTAGTAAAAACAATCAACCAATAATACATATTAATTTATGTACTAAATTAACAAATTATTTTAACTTTTTAAACTAACTAACTAATTCAACAATTTACAATTAATTTAAATATAATAAAAATCATAAAAAATGTATACAAAATCTTCAAACACAGACTAACTAATTTATCAATTACCTAACACTTAAACTAATCTAACAATTGTCTACAACAATTACAAAAAACCCAAACAAATTAATCTAAGAAATACCAAATGCATAAATAATTAAAATTTCTAATACTAGTTAAAAAAAATATCTACTACAATTTTTTCTATATTAATTTGTTAATTAATATTACTACATTATTAAGTAAAAAGAAAGAAAGAAAATATACCATAACCAATAGCCAACAAAGAGAAGACAAGAGGGGAGAAAAACAAAGGTCAAAGAGAGGCAACAACATTCCGGTGCAAGGCATCAACGTTTTTTTTTCCTTGGCACCATTGAGAAAGAAGAAGAGGAGAAGACAAAAAGAGGAGAAGAAGAGAAGAGAAGAGAAGAGGAGAAGAGGCGGTTAGAGCTCGGGATAAAAGCATTTATTTCGGAGTCACATATTTCAAAATAAATTTCGTTATCATAGTTTTCAGAATTAATTACGTCAGGTCACTACTACAGAAAGAGGCTTTAACAGCCCCTTTTTTAAATCGGCTATAACTTTAACACCGAACTTTAATCAAATTTGGGTGTTAAAGGGGTCTTTTACACCGGACTATTGTAACTGGCCGGTGTTAAAGGGGTCTTTTACACCAGACTATTGTACTTGCCGGTGTTAAAGGGGTCTTTTACACCGGACCATTGTACTGACCGGTGTTAAAGGGATCTTTTACATAGGACCATTTGTACACTCCGGTTCTAAAAGATATCCCAAGGATCGTCATATTGTTTCTAATCCACAATGTCCATTCTAGAATGATCCGACGCTCAAAAATCACTCAGAAAAAACCCACGGATCACATCTTTGATTCTCTATATAATTCATCTAGTTCTCTCATTTCTCACCTCTTTGATGCACATTTCTCATTTCTCATCTGATCTCTTCTCTAAGCAAACAGTATTTAGTAGCTACTTGAAAAAAATTCGTTTGCCTTTTGATTTACTTTTTTTTCTCATCTGAAAAGTTCTATTTCTTAGAAATTTTGGAACATGAATCAAAAGAAATAAAAACCCCTCGAATCAAGAGAACTTTAGATTCTAAAATATATATTTAGAATTTGAATCTTAAATATACATGTAGAATTAATTTTGAATTTGAAATTTAAATAAACAACATTAGGCTTATTAGAATAAATTCTAAAATTTTAGGTTATTTTTAAAATTATAATCTAGATCATTTTTGTAAATATTATAAGATTCTAGGTCATTTCTAAAAAAAATTTACACCGGTGGCCTGACAACATGCTTTTTCTAAATGAAAAAAGGTGCCTGACAGCCATGCTTTTAAAAAATCCTTTTAAACCGGACGCCAACTTAGGGTCCGGTGTTAAAGGCTAACTAGAAAAGCTGACTGATCTGGTTTTAAAGGGTGAACTATTAAAAGCGGACCTTGGAGACTTTTAGAAGCGCTTTCTTTTACAGCGGAGTGCAGTCAGCTGTTAAAATACTCCTACAGAAAGGGTCTTTAAAACTGACCATTTTAAACCGGAGTTGGATTAAAATCGAACATTAACTAATCTTCGGTGTTAAAAAGGCTTTTAAACCAGACTGTAACACAAGGACTGATGTTAAAGGGGTTTTTAACACCGAACAAGATTTTTAAACCGGACTGTAGCACAAGGGTCGTGTTAAAGGGGTTTTTAACACCGAATGATGCACCAGTCCGATGTTAAAGTGGTTTTTAACACCGACCTCTACTTCAGCCCGATTTTAAAAGGTTTTTAACACCAGAATTCTTGCAGGGCCGATTTCAAAAGCATTCACACGGATCGACTTGCGCTTCTTTAATCTGGATCTTCCATTTGAAATCAATCCAATGCTCATTAACCATTCAGACAATACTCACGAATTGATAGCTTATTTTCCCTCTCCCATCTCTATATAACCTCTTTAATTTCCATTTCATCTCTCATTTCTCTCTATCTCTCAACAATCAAAATTATACTTAGAAAAATCATTCTAATAATTAGTAGAGATTTGAAGATTTGAATAGTTGAAGAAGATTTATTATGAAGAATATTTAAGAAGAGATTCGAAGAATATTTAATTGAAGATTTCATTTTTTCTTTATATTATTTAATCTTTGTTGAAATTAACAAATATTCATTCTAATAATTTTAGCTTTACAAAATATGTGAAATACTATTTTTCATTAAACAAAATAATATCTTAGGTCATTTTAGAACAATTTTTAAAATTTTGGTTATTTATAAAATTATATTCAAGATCGTTTTTGGAAAAATTTAAAAATCCGCGCCAGCCAAATTTGAAAATTGAAACACGCAGCAACCCTTAAACACCGGACCCTATACCTTTAACACTGAATCCTAGGCTTATGGTCCGGTTTTAAAGGTTGTATTTAAAAGCGGGCCTTTTGATTCGTGTCAGGTTTAAAAGGTGTATTTAACACTGGACCCTAGGCTTGATGTTCGGTTTTAAAGACCTGACAACTAGCAGCGGACTCCTGAGACTTTTAAAAGCTCCTCTTTTACAGTGGGTTGGAATCCGATTTCAAAGGGTGATTTTGTCCGTTTTTAAAGATCATTTCTGTGGTAGTGAAAGATGTTTTAGTCCGCTTTTAAAAGTCGAATATGTGGTAGTGGGTAATGATTTCGGTGTTAACATCGGAGACCTTGCTTCCATAAAGGTCATTTTAGTGAATTTGTTTGAATTTTTTTCAGAATTATTTAATTTTTAATTATTAAAAATTTCGGAAAAAAAAGAGATAGTTGAATTTTTTTAATAGGCAATATAAAAGGGAACATCTCTAAAAAGCTGCTGGCCCTTCCTGTTTTACTTCTATGCAGAAAATGGAGGGCATATGTATATTATGCGCCTTACAAATGAATCTTTATTCTATATTATATTGGTTGATTTGGGACATATCATATCATGAGAAGTACACCACAAACTAATTAATTAAGGCGAGGCGAGGCGAGCTTAATTAATTGTGCTGAGCTCCGGCCGACTTTCAATTAAATTGAAGTGTAAATGTAATTAATTAAGCAGCAGCTCCGACGGGGGTCTCAGCCTTGAGCCGGGATGAGGCGTAAAGGGTCTCTTCAAAGCGTATGATCTCGTTCTTTGAGCCGTATGCCACCTGAGTGCGCTCGTCCAGTGTTGTGATCACCTTGTCCAGCACCGATTGTGTGCCGTCGCTGCTGTAACCCCCAGCCTTCTCCACCAATAAACCGAGCGGCGCCACTTCAAACAGGAGCCTCAACTTGGCCTTCGAGGTCGGCGACGTCACGTTTGTGAAGATTCCTTTCTCCTTTACTATGATCTGCATGCAGGCACGCACGCACCATGTTTTCATTATTATTCTTTCGTTTTCACTGAACATATAGAGAGAGAGAATTGAGTTATCATTAATTAAGTGTTACCTGGTTGACATCAGGAACCATTCCTCCAGTGTAGCGCAGTGTGTACTTCTCTTTTACATAATAGTCGATCAACTGTGTATCAGGCATTAATTAAACACACATAGTATATATATATTTATTAAACACACGCACAGAGCCACAGACTATAGAGAAATTAAGAGCTATATATACAGTGCTTCTGATCTCTGTTATTGTTAAGTTATTATTGTTGTTGTAGAATGTATAACAAATTAAGAGCTAGATTAAAGGGTGAGCAACTTGCATTTAATGGAAGAAGGGGCCAGAGTACGTACATACCTTTTCGTAATCAGGGTTGTCGAAAGTGGCTCGGAGGTTACCGGGGGAAAACATCTTGCCTTCCCCAATGGATGTCGTGTCTTTCACATGCTGCCACTTGCCTTCGTCCAGCAGAAGGAACTCGTGGGTCCCTGGGCAGTCCTTCAGAGCTAGGACGTAGGTCGTGCGGGGCCCGTAAATGCCCATGGCAGCGGCGACCTGGTCGGCGCCAGTGATGCCGGTAAGCTTGTCGCCGGGCCAGACACCGAATATGGTTCCCACGGTGAAGTTGGTGTCCACGATGCTGGACCCGTCGAGGGGGTCGAACGCCACGCTGAAACCCCCTTCAACGGGGCCGCCCATGTCCTGCAGCTCGGGCACCTCCTCGGAGCAGGCATACTTGCAGACGTGAGAGTACTCCAGAGCCTCGAAGAGAAGCTTGTTGGCGAGAAGGTCGACGGCCAGCTGCTCGTCACCGAAGGTGTTGACGCACGCGGTGGCGCCGCAGGATGCTGTGCGCACCTTGAAGGAGATGGTGCGCAGGGCCTCCCCCATGCACATCATCAGCCGCTGGAGGTTCCTGTCCGGCGTCGCTTTCGCCAGGAACTCCTCGAGGCTGTCCCCGAGCTCGCACTTGATGGCAAGAGCAGAGCTGCGCGGACGCTTGGAAGATCCGCCAGAGGATGATCTGATTGATTTCACGCGCAGCGGTTCTCCGGCGAATGAGGTGCAGTCAGGGCCCTGGTTTCTGTGGGGCTGTACGGCTGAGCATTGAGCCGCCATGCGCGGCCGAGCAAGTACATGATGCGGAACGGCGCTCCGAGTGTAACCTGCCATACCTGTCTTGTCTCCAGGAAAATAAAAATATTGGGCGAGAGAGAGAGAGGAGAGGAGAGCTAACTAGTAACTGGCGATTGGCGGAGGGAAGGATAAGCAAGCGGGTGACGTGGTGGAGCCACGTGGCAAGGAGAAAAGTGGAGATATCATATGAGATGATGTAATCAAATATGCAATGCCCATCATCCAAATTCCAAATTCCAAATCCAAATCCAAATCCAAATCCATTGGTTAGTGTGTGTGGCTCCTCTTCCTCAGTCCTCATCCATATAACCATATTGATTGATCCAGTGGTGATGATGTAATCAAATATGGATGGTCGATTGGTCCTACAAGAAACAAACAAGCATATACCCATTTTTTTTAATAATAGAAACTAAATTAATTAAGAGTTAATATATCATCCCCACTTTCTGCCCGCTATGCGACAAAATAGTTACGCGATACAGTATAAAGACACATTTAATATAAAGACTTCCATGTTAAAATGGAGACTGCTAAATAAAGTATTATGTGTACATTCCCTGAGAAATGAAGACTCCCAAAAGTATAAAGACTTCGAATGTTAATTATAAAGACTTCCACGATACAGTATTTATTGCAGTATATAATTTAGGGTTCTCAAAACGGGGCGGGTCGGGTACCCGTGGATCCGACCCGTCTGGATCCACGGATCCACGGGTACAGCGGATCCACGGGTACGACGGGGCGGGTATGCACGGGTCCGAACCCAAAACCCCAACCCGACCCGTGATAAACCCGGGCGGGTCCAGACGGGTCGGGCACGGATCCGGGCGGGTCGGGTCGGATCCGTCCAAAATTTTGAATTTTTTTTTTGAATTTTTGAATTTAAAACTGCACATTTTTTTAATATATATATATATTTTTTTTTATTTTTCTGATTTTTTTTAAATTTTTTTGAATTTTTTGTATTTTTTTAATTTTTGCACGGATCTACGGGTCGAATCCACGGGTCGGATCCACGGGTCGGGTCCACGGGTCGGGCACGGGCGGGTCTTGGGACGGGTCGGGCACGGGTCTACACAGGCACGGGTTTAGACGGATTTGGAGGATTAGGGGCCAACCCGACCCGTGATAGATCCGTGGATCCGCGGATCCGGGCACGGGTACGGATCGGGCACGGGTCGGGCACGGGCGGGTAGACCCGCCCGGATTTTTTTAAAACCCTAATATAATTAACAAGGAAATTACAAATAAATACTATATGTCTTGAGAAATGAAAACTTGACACTTAATATTTATTATAATGAATTCAGTCCAATAGTATAAAAACTACTACATTTGAGTATAAAAACTTACATTCGGTATATAAAGACTACTACATTTGTCCTATATGGGGCGTGTAAGGGGACAGTTAGTCCCTTCCATTAATTAATTGTATTAAAACGGAAAGATTACTTAAAAACTACAGAAATAGAAACGGACGGGGTTGCGAACATCGGCCAATTAAAAATTAAAATCAATTGGACGGTGTTGCCAACACCGCCCAATTCAGATTTTGAGTTTTTTTCTGAACAGTGAATTTTTATTATTAAAAATATTAATATTTTAATATATGAGGTGGGTTGTATTTAGATAATTTTTTTATCATCGCAAGCCATCGAGCTATAGATATCTGAGTCTACTTCCATTGCATCGAGTCTGATTTGCGATCGAAGAAACGAGCGATTCAAAATTGATTCGAATGCAAACTCATGATAAAATTTTACTAATTAAGACATAAGTTGAAGATGGAGTCAAATTTGTGATGCACATTTCTCCGATCGCAAATCAGACTTGATGCAATGGAAGTAGACTCGAACATCTACAACTCGATGGCGCCTTCGACGTTAAAAAACTAATTATTGTCCCGACGAGCGTGGCCGTATGTAATTTTTATGTAATTTTTTGTAGCACTTCGGCTACGCTCACCGGAACTATAGTTAGTTTTTTTAAACATCGCAAGGCATCTAGTGATAGATATCTGAGTCTACTTCCACTGCGTTGAGTCTGATTTGCATTCGGAGTAATGAGTTGTTACATTAAACAATTTCATAAGTTTGTTGATTTGCAAAACAACATTTAATCTCATCAATTCTTATGTTTTTGGTGAAGAAATATTGTAGGGCATTGATGAAAGTTCCAAAGGGCCTAAAGATCAAACCAAGGAAGAATTGGAGCTCAACTTCTAAAGATTACTTCTTAGATAAAACTTAGGTTTAATCTTTTGTTCCTTAGCTATTTTGAAATTGGGAGTAAAATTTTAAATCAAACAGAAAATACCATTATAACGTCATGTTTGGCATTATAACGCTGGAGTGCAAGAAATCACAAAATTGGCTAAGTACTGAAGTCATTCAGCCTTAGCGTTATAACACCATCTTTGACATTATAACGCCATATGACAAAAAGTTTAAAATGATTTTTAAAAATATATTGAGAAAGAATTAAATTTCAAAATATCAAGAATATGTTAAAATATCATTTATCAATATAAACTTTGTTTTATCTAAATTATTGTTTTGATTAATAGCAAAATTTTCAAACCACAAATTTCAGAGACAGCGTTATAACGCTAAGTAAGGAATTTGCCCCCAAAATGGCTAAGTCTTGAGACTTGGCATTATAACTCCAGATGTGGAGTTATAATGCTATAATGCTGAATTTTGTATAATAAGATTTAAAAAGTAGAAAATAAACAAATCAAGATATCAAGATTGCATCTTAAATATTGTCAAACATTATCAAAAAATTTATTTGATTAAAAACATTGTTTTGATTAGTAGCAAAATTTCAATTAGAATTTCCAAAGACTTAGCATTATAATGCTACATTTGGCGTTATAATGCTAAGGTGAACATTTGTCCAAAATTGACTAAGTACTGGACAATTCTGGTTTAGCGTTATAACGCAACCCTTGGCATTATAACACTAGATTAAATTTCAAACGTCACAAAATTTTGTCCTGACTTGTGATGGCGTTATAACGGTAAGTTTTGTACATAACTTGGCACTATAACGCTATGAAAAAGTTTCACAAAAATCCAAAATCTAACGTCACAAAATTTTGTTTTCATCCATCATAGCGTTATAACGCTAGAATTTCTACAGTACCTAGCGTTATAACATTAGATTTCGAAGACCTAATTTTGGCAGAATCTAGCACCTATAAAACTGACTTTATTCTTCCTTTTACATATTTAAAAACTGAGCTTTCTAAATCCTAACAACAGTCATTACTCTTGCACTTTAGAGCTTTTCTAAATTTGCCAAACCTTCATTAAACTCTCAATTTTATTTAGCTAAACTATTCTAGAGGGTGTTGAGAGTTAGCTTGTGCATTCAATTTCTAGTTCTATTATCTATTTCTCTAGTTTCCATTTGTGAGCTTTTGTGAAAACCTTGGGTCGAACTATCCTATCTGAGTGGGTAAAGGAATTTGGATTCTGACATAAAGTTGCTACAATTGTTTAGTGCAGCGGACCGGGCTTTTTACCGAAAGAAGCGGGGGCGCCAGAGACCAGGAGACGTAGGCGAGGCCGTAGTGCAAGCCGAACTCCGTGAATATTTGATTGAGCCACCTTCTTTCCCTTTATAATCTTTTAATTTAATAGTTGTCAATTTCTTGTGTGCTTGTGAATTTGCTTGAATTGGCTAATTAGGAAATTGCTTGAATTGCTAATTAGAATTGCTTGATAGAATTGATTAGTATTGCTTGATTGGTTAATCTCTCTTAAAGAAAAGAGAGAATGACCAAGTAGTCAATGCGATTCTAGCCTTGATGCATGAATCGATTGCACCTACCTTTGGTGAGGCTAGCAATGCATATGACATGTGGCAAGCCCTATTGAGAAAGTATGATTGCAATGACTTGTTGAAGAGTTCAAGGTGCGCCGGTCTCCAATCTCTTTTTGAAAACTTTAGGATTTGTGATAATGAATCTATCGAAGATATGTATACTAGGCTAATCTTTTTAACAATCAATTTTGTTGAATTTAACTATTTCAAATGTCTATTTGGTTGTGAACTATAACTTACTTAGCATAAGCCAATTGTGTGATGTCAGTTACTATGTTAAGTTTGACTCAAACGCTTGTTACTTGATGAGTTACAAAACCAATGAATTGATTTACCAAGGAAAGCGTCAAAATGGTGTTTACTATTTGTACCTCAACCATTTTGATCAAGGTGAACTTTGCTTTAGTGCTTTAACTAATTAATCTTGGCTTTGGTATAGAAGATTACCTCATCTAAGTGTATATACGATCAATAATGCAATCAAGCATGACTTGGTGAGAGGATTGTCATTCAACAAGATTGAGTTGGATCATGTATGTGAAGCTTGCATGAAAGGTAAACAAACAAAGTCTAGCTTTAAATCTAAGGATATGATATCTACCAAACAACATTTGCAATTGTTTCATATTGACTTGTTCGGTCCAATACATGTGTTGAGTCTTGGAAAAATAATGTATGTATGTGTAATTATTAATGACTATAGTAGGTTCACTTGTTGTCTCTTCTTAAGTCAAAAGAATGAAACATTTGAAAGGTTTGTTGAGTTTTGCAATAGGGTCGAAAATGAACAAGATTTGAAAATTAACAAGGTTAGAAGTGACTATGATGGAGAGCTTGAAATGCTCAATTTGATAATTTATGTTCAAGAAGAGGATACAGGCATTAATATTCGGCTCTTAGAATGCCTCAACAAAATGGGATAGTTGAAAGGAAAAATCGAACCTTGCAAGAGTTGGCCCGTACTATCTTAAATGATTCCTTACTTCCAAAATTATTGTGGGCCGAAGCAGTTAATACAGCTTGTTACATGATTAACCGAGTTGACCTTAGACCCATCCTTATGAAACACCATATGAATTATGGATGGAACATAAGCCCAACATCACATACTTTAGGGCATTTGGTTTGAAATGCTTCGTACTTGACCAATCTCAAATAACAAATAAATTTGACCCAAAATCATTTGAGGGTATCTTTGTAGGGTATTCCATGACAAGTAAGACATATAGGGTCTACGTTCCAACTCAAAACACCATAATTGAGTTCATCCATGTAAAACTCAATGAAAGTGCTAATATTCGGACCGAGATTGGTAGTGTTGACAATGTAGGAATTGATGATTCAAGGCAAGAAGTAAACTATATAGCGCAAGAGAAGGGGAATATTGTGATTGAACGAGAAGTTCAAGGAAATGAAGAACCTCAACACGAAATAAATGATTAGCTAAATAAAGAAGGTGGTGATAGAGTGAATGCATTGAATGAAGATGTTGAAGATGAAGGCAACATCACTCCATTGCCAAATGAATATCAAATTCCACAAGACCTAAGGGAAGTTAATTCTCACCTTCTCTCTAATGTTATTGGAGATCCAAGGGAAGGGGTCCGAACTAAGTCGGGTCTTAATCAAATGATTGTTCATTATGCCTTTGTATCACAAATTGAACCCACAAAATTTGAAGAGGCGAATCAAGATCCCGATTGGATAATGGTCATGCAAAAAGAATTGAACCAATTTGAAAGAAACAAAATTTGACAACTTGTACCTAGGCCAAAAAATAAGACCATTATTGGAATCAAATGGGTATTTAGGAACAAAAATGATCAAGAAGGCAATGTCATTAGGAACAAAGCTAGGTTAGTGACACAAGCTTTTAGGCAAAGAGAATGTTTAGATTATGATTTTGCATCCATGACTCGTCTTGAATCCATTTGAATGTTCTTAGCTTATACCAAATAAATGTTAAGAATGCTTTTTTGAATGGATTCATAAAAGATGAGGTTTACGTCCAACAACCAATCAATTTTGTCGATCCAACATTGCCAAATCATACATACAAATTAGATAAAGCTCTCTATGGCCTTAAACAAGCACTAAAAACATAATATGGTACACTGCTTTCTTGATTGAGTTGTTAAGTATAATGTCTGTGGCTTCAATATTTTCTCCAGATTGTCGTTAAATTTACATGGATTCGGTGGCTGAGGGAGAAAGTAAACAAAAAAATTGATGGACGATTTCATTCATTCGATTTGAATTGATGAGATTTACATTTGACTTGATTCGCCTATGGCTATAATCAAGAATCACATATTATATTTTATTATTATATCAGCTCATCTCATCTCATCTCATTTTTTAGCATCACTCAGCACTGCTTATAGTTTATTAATGATATATATACGCGCCTGATCAAGTCCTTGCTGATTGTTCAGCCACTTCAAAATTGCATTCCATCCAACACAACCACAGATACAAACCCCACAAACAAACAAAAAAATGAAAATCACAGTCCATTTCTGATAATTCCAGCTATTATCTTATTTGCGATCAGCTGTTACTTACTAAAATCTTTCAAGGTGTTTACATCAATGCTTCTTCCTTTTACTCCTAAAGCATCATCATCAATCATGCAAGCTCGTCTTCTTTGCAAAGACCTTTTGAACCTGATAATTGTTTTAACAACAATCCAAAAGAAAAATAAAACAAAAGAGAAAACGCAAACAAACAAAAAATGAAAATCAGTAAAGATCAATTTGCAAAGTAATAGAATTGTCTACTGATTAGAATAAAAGTGTCACACCTGTTCCAAAGTCAAGAACATAATAACATTCCATGAACCGAGACGAGCAAAGTTTGGAAGAAAGCCCTTGTAGAAAGCCAGAGGTCCCTGTGACATAATATTTCAAGCAAGCTCATTAGGTATGTATGACCTCCTGGCCTTACATGTTAAACTTAAAAATTATCTTAGAGGGGTATAGAAGCACACTGACAACAGCACCACCAATCTGAAGTATTTTTTGATGAACTAGAGAGTGGCAACTATAGCAAGATAACTACAAACTGGTAGAAAGATAAATTTTAAGTTCAGAAGGGTTAGACTTTTAGACTTTAAACCAACATACATCATTCCTAAGTGTCTTAGCGAAGCAATCAAGTGTGCTCTTATATGACGAGTCACCCATCATTCTCGACTTCACCTGAAAAGTGAAAACACAAAATCAACCAAAGAAAAGTGCAACAACCACTAAAAACCAACAGCTGGCATGGTTGTTTATAATAAATAAATAAATATACAAATAATAAAGATTGAGAAGCAGAACATACAACATCAACAGGAGAACCAATACAAACAGCAAAAAAGCCAGCACCTAGCCCAGATAAAAGGTGTGTGATCACATCATCCTTGAACCCTGGTATTTTCAATATTGTCTACACCCAAATATTAGCAGACCTCAGAAGCTGTCACTATAAGAGAAAGTAAGGGGAAAAAATATTTCAACCATTTTTTTAAAGTAGAATAACAGCATACCTGCTTGACTTGATCATAGCTGGCTAGTTCGGCAGCATTGATGATTGCATTTCGCATAACATTAGGTCCAATCCCAGTCCACAAGGCCCCTACCCCTTCCTACTTTTTGGGGGGAAAAAAAGAAAAGAAGAAAATGTAGAAGTGCAGGAAGTCAGAAACAAGTAGCAATTGATACCAGTACAATTCAAATCTGACAAACAACAAAAAACACAGGATGCAAGAGAACCTGCTTGATAATAGTAGAGTAGGCATTGAGAGAACCAGAGTATCGCCTGGGAACGCCAGGTGGCAACTTGCCCTCTGCCTGAAGCCTGACTTTGACAAGATCCGTGGGATTTGCGACCATTATTGCAATTGCGCCTTATTCGCATTGAATTGTTAAGATCAGCAATAAGAGTAATACAAAGAGTATAATGATATGGGATGAGCATATGATCCAGTAAGCAACCCTGCCTGATTGTTCAAGTCAAAATGTTTGAAAAGAAGATAGTTCTGACAAGGGAAGGGACGCTACTTTTAATGTTAAAATGATCAGTACATAGCATAGAATGTCATCTCGTTTGATGAAGCATGCAGCTTTGGAACAATTAGATATAAGGAATAGAAGAGTAGTGGGGTTGGGCGTACCACTGGAGAGGCCGGCGAGAATCTTCTTGGAGAGGGGAACATCTCCAACATGGTCGGGGCCAACAAAGAATGATTTGATCTGTCAAACATACGTACCGTACCGTACCGCAATGGGTTAAAAAAACAATACTTACAATAAGCAAAGAAAACAAAAGGTAGATACAAAGGGACGCACGGGCTCATATAAACCGATGCGGAGGCCGCCGTAGATGCATTGGCGCTGCAAGCCGGGGACGATGCCCTTCCAGAGAGCGGCAGCGCCCTCCTCGCGGGCGATGGTGGTGACGGTGCCGAGCATGCCTCTGTACTTGGGCAGCTCTGCGGCGGGCCCGGCAGCGGCCTTCTTCTGCAGCTGCAGCCTGACTTTAGCGGTGTCGAGAGGGATGGTGCATACCTGCACGGGCACACGGCAATTCATCAATGCATCAATGCATCAAGGAAGTAATTAAACCTCACCTCAGCGAAGCAGGCGGCGATGGCGCTGCTGGCGAAGCGGCCGCCGAACGAGATTTGGAGCTTCCCATCCTCCTCTTTCATCTTCTCTCTCGCGATTCTTCACTTGGTTTTTGCTGATCAAAGAAAAAGAAAAGAAAGCAAAACAACCCTCGCTCTCGCTCCCTTCCTCACTTCTCCTCCTTTTTCTTTATATTCTATTATTCCATTATTCTATTATTCTATTAATTAATCTACAACTCTCCAACTGGAGAATGGAGAGAGAACAAGTGAAGACAATACAATTTATAAGGAAAAATTTTCATAGAGGGCAACGACTCAAAAATTTAAACAGATAGGATCAATGACATTCTAAAAGTTGCACAGAAGGTCAGAGAGAAAGATCGAGAGATCGAAGAAGGAGAAAGACGAAAAGTAAAGACAAAGACGGTTAGGGTTTCACTTTTCACCCATTCATCCTTCACGTGAGACGCGCCCCTTCAGTACCACTGTGCAATCCAACAAATTGTAAACTCATAGAATGTTAAACGAAACAACGAACTAAACGAAACGCAACTATTGGTTGCATTTTCGTTGCGTCAAGATCGGTGCAACAGCTGATATTTGCATCGAACGTTTCGTTCAGTAAACGAAACAAAAAATTGCGGCCTTTAAAGTCCCGTTCCGAGCGAAACGAAACGAAATGCGTTGAAGGGTGGCATGCTGACAGCACTAGACCTGCATCTGTTTCAGCTGAAGGATGCGAGAGGAGATTCGGCAAAGGCGTCCTATGCTTAAAACTCTGCAAATGGTGCTACCTGTCAGAGGGACTAGGGAGCCTCCATTAAGACAAGGAATGGAGAGGTGCCCTGGCCGAAGAGATGTTACATCCGGGTCCCACCTCAGAGGGAATATAGCAGGTCGAGAGATGATAGTCGTTTCATAAATCTTGATATCCCGAGGAGCAGTTTAGCAGAAGAGAATTGGAAACATCTCATCGTCCAAATTCTATAAGATGTGGGTCATACCTCTTAGGGGTGCAAGTACTAAATACGCTCCTAAGTCATGCTGTCATTTTTTTTTGCTAAGTTTTTTGTATTATAAACATTTTAATCATTACTAAATGTTAGTATTAATAGCATTAAATAGATTTTTTGTTGAGTTCATAATAATAAATAGTATTTATAGCATTACAAATAATAGAAGTAATAATAAAATTATTAATAAATAGTCGTAATATATCTATATATAACAATATATATATAATATTGGAGAGTTATTAATATATTGATTACATTTATTACTGTGCTTAGTTGTAATATAGTATTTTTTAAAACAAATTAATAATAATCATTACTATATAAATAATATATTAGTACAATTTAAAATAATAATCATGTATAATATTAAATATATTACTATTATAATAGTTATTTTTAATAGTAAACATATATTTTTAATATATTAGTTATTACTATTATAACACTTAATTTTAATATTAAACAAATATTTTAGTACAATTATTAAAATTAATAATAGATTTTTAGTATTAAAGTACTAATTATTATAAAAGTTGAATAGCTCAGCACCTGTTAATATTAAAGATGTTGTAAACTTTTCGAGAAGTACAAATGGTCTAGTGGCAGGAGGGTTTGGTTAGAGGCGCTGGGTTTGAGTGAACGCATGGGTTCGAACCCCCTGTTGACCATATGTTTAAACTAATTTGGGGGCGCAAGTAATAGTTGAGCCCTAAGAATCACAGTTGTGCTCTCGCGTCCAGAGAGCTTTCATTGTGCTCAGCACTTAGGGGCGCAAGTAATAGTTGCACCCCTGGTTTCTACTGCTATAAAAACAAAAAAAATCTTCCTTACATCTTTCTTTCTCCCCCAAACTCGCTCCTAACCTAGTTTTTTTTCCCAATTTTGCTCCATCTACTCCCTACCTCTCAATCTTCTCGTCCTTCATTGTTTTTGCCCTAGCTTTCTTTCCATCTCCTCTCCTTACTCTCCTTTGATATTGCTTGCTCTCAATCTCTTCTCTTCTGTGTTACTTGGATACACCATTTTCCTAGCCGTACGCGTATCGGATACGCCTCGAATACGGATAAGCCTCGAATACGGTGCGGGTGCGTATCGGATACGCCACGTGGCGTATCCAATTATTTTATATTATTTGACCGACGGATACGGTCAAGATACGTTTTGGATACGTTTCGGATACGTTT